>JAZGTJ010001269.1:0-60923 GCA_036877575.1 Botia almorhae | reverse complement strand
GGAAATGAAAGCAATGCATAATAAAATGAGCCAAAAATACACATGTGGGGGAGAGGGTGTGTCCAATTTTATGAATGACGCGCATTCTAGTTCTGCAGAAAATTCCCTGGGCGCCGATTGGACGTAGCCCAAGATGAACACACATCACAGTGTTTTAAAGGTTGCTGCCTGTTTCAGACATTAAGCGCCTATTTAGTCAGCCCGTCTAAAACAGGTGCTCCCTTGAAAGACTGACCGTTTAATCAAGCCGATTCTGACCCCTCTAAACCTGAGAAAAACCCTTAGTGCTTGAGATTGATCCGTTTTTCTATTCCACTGGAGTCGAATCAAGAACGAGGAAGAAAAACCACCTCTTTGAATTGATGAACAAGTATACAGGTTGATTTATGTGACCCAGTTTCAACCATTGAACCGTTCCAAACATTTCCCAATGTTTTACGCAGCGTCTCTTTTCTTTGCTATTTCAGCCCGACTCAAAGGAAATGCGCATTTTCCGAAGCTTTAAATCTCATTTTGGCTGAAAGTACCAAGGCAGGCAAAAAACCTGGAGGTGCATTAGGAATTATTGATACTTTCCCCCACAGGACTGTTGCAGAGGCTTCCTATTGATTTGCCTAATGTGGCAAAACTGCTTCACTCTCCCGCTTGCTTACATAACTGCTGTCTGTTTTAGAGCCCTGCTCTGGATGCTCTGGATGCTCTGCAGCGTTAAATAACTGTTCATTTATTCCCTCTCCATTCCTGTCGCTCATGTTGAGAGAGTTGTTGTATTGGACACCGAAATTATGGTTTTTCACCATGGAGTGCCGTTTAGAATAGACTCCTCCACACACATACACATAGGCCTTATCTTTGGCTCACGTTTGTTTTTTTGCTTTATTAAACAACTACAAAATACACAGTGACTTCACCTGATCAATGATTTGGCAGCGGTGAGCGAATACAAATTCAGCAATGTAGTTCACAGGCGTTGTAAATTTGCAGTAATTGTAAATTTGATGTGTTCTCCGGCGGCTGTCTAGAGGCTGCCTGTTTACGCTTTACAAGAATGATGAAATATGTGATAAACTGTTTCTCAGCTTTGTGGCTCGGTCTCTGAAGAGTTTGTTTTGGCTGGAGCTTGTCACATTTTTGAAGTTAAGGATGTGACATTTAGTCTCTTGTTGTTAGGACTCTCAGCTTACTGGTGACACGAGCTGTTGGACTGGTGACATGGGCTGTTGGACAGATGGACGTGTTTTTTCCTCGAGAGATTATAAGGCTTTATTATTTATTATTAATAGCCACAGGATATCAGCTAGACACAGTGTGTTGTAAAATAGCACAGGAGTGTAGCCACATCACAAGGTGGTGAGGGTTAAAAGTTAAATGACAACCCCTTCTCGCAAAGTAGACTTCTCTTGATTGTCTTGTTCATCTCTGGGAATTACATTGCTGACAAACAGCAGTTCCTTTTGTTTGCATTGAACGTTCAACATCAAAGTCGCCGCATAAAAAAACTGCCGCTTTGATATCGAGAACATTCCAAACACAGCATGAAAGAGACAAAACTCCAAACGCAGGCCCACAATTACACGTCCGGGGCCCTTAAATGATTCTCAGAGCGCAAACGGAGACCAAATTTCTTGCGTGTTTTTGTTTGCTTTGTCTGCCTCGACTGGAGGGTTAATTATGACAGAGGAGTTAAGGTAATCTGATCTTACTGTGCCATCGGTTGACTGTGGGAAATAAACCACACATCAAATCTTGCGAGTTTTAAAACATATGTAATTTTTTGACGATGATGCAGATTTTGTTGCAATGGTTAAACATTATTTAAATGTACGGTATAACAATTTTTATTTTAAAATAAAAATCACATTTAAATTTATAGCATGTTTTTATAGCATAAATTTATATGATCCCAGAGTACTGACTTGGGATCAGAAATTGTGATAGAATATCGATTGTGATAAAATAGAATTTGCATTGAAATATTTAATTGGTACGTGTGCCTACGTTTATGTGAAGCAACACATCCAAAACAAGCTGAACTGTGATACTAAATTGATTCGTTTCTGTTTTATACATCATTAAATCAAGACCATGCCTACTGCAGTTTCACATTCACCCTCTTTCACATTCAGCAGCATGAAAAACAAAACTGTTAAATTTTGAATTATAAACAGAAAGCAAACAGCGTGATGACACAGCAACACTGCCATCCCATAATAATCAACAAAGCTGTTGCTGTGTGTTTACAGTTTTACATGACTTGGTCTTGGCGTTCAGCACCAGCTTACTGACCATATGCATGCAGACTCCTTTTATAATTAACAAAGCTGTCTACATTACAGAATAAAGCTCTTATGTTCATTACTTGTAATGTTGCTGGATTGCGCTGTACATGGGTACTACATTTTATACATTCCATACCTAGATCCCTACAGCAAGCAGAGCAACATCAAAATCTCATACGATATACCAATAATGCGTTTGATTTTGGTTGTAAAGCTTCTTTTTGGCGTGTTAAGCCCTTTTTTTTGGGTCATTAAGAAAAGTGACACTTATCCTAGCCGTCTACATTTTTATTTATGCATCTGGCAGACGCCGTGTGTGCTCCCTGGGTATCGAACCCACAACCTCTGCTCTGCTAATGCAATGCTCTCCCAGTTCAGAGTTTCTGAAAAGGATCAGCTGTCATAGAGAGCTGTTTCAGTGAATCAATGAATGTGTATTCACCACACAGTTTATGCACACAGTGGCCAAGCATTGCAGAAACATGTTGTAAATAGAAAGTATTGAACCAATTGTGGCAGCTGTCATCGTAGGTTTGATTAATTGTGCAACCCTAGGATAGATAAAGGTTCCATTTTTTTTTCAAGTTCCCAAAAGCTGCTTCTCTGTCTCTGCCTTTTTGCTGACTGCTCTGTTCAGCCTGGAAAGTCAATGTCACAAATGTAGGATGTGTTTATGTCTGTCTAAACTGTTGCGGCTCCCGCTATCAGGAGATCCCAGCAGCACAAAGTTGGAATGTAATGTAAAGCATAAATAACTGGTTCAAGCAATAGTTCTTCACCTGCATACAGTAAAGCCCAGCGTCCCACTTCCCCTCAAAAAACATATTTGGCAATAAAATAACAGTGTTTAGTTTGTTGCCAGCTCAGTTCAAAGAAGATCTCTGGTATTCTAGAAATTATGTGCCGATCTGTGTGAACTGGCAAGCTCGAATGCTCAAGGCCAAAGTAAGGGCACAGGCCAAAGTTTAGAGATTAGAGAGAACTATAAAGAGAAGCAAAGCACTGTAGACATTGTTCAGCTAGAGTAAACAAGCCAGTTGTGCCTTTGTGTCAGATTGCATTAGCATGACATCAGTGGGAGGGTATAAATAAGCCCAAATCCTCCAGCGGTATTCTAATGGCCTTCAAAAGCTGAAGTAAACATCAAAGCTCTACATCTGATTTGTTTGTTTGTATTGTATTTTTTTCATTTGTCTTTCTTTCTGATTAGAATAAGAACAGTTCAATGTCATTACCAGATAATGAAGAGTGACAAGAAACAAGCTCATTTTTGTAAATTAGATCAACATTAAAAATAAAATCATGAAAGCTGATAAAAGTTTCTGTTTATAGTGAAAAAACTTGATGCTTGTCCAAATTTTTTGAAGGTCTACATCTCGTTGACTATCTCTCCCTCTTTTTGTCTCTCTCGCTCTCTCTCCCGCTCCCATAGGAATGACTGACATCGCTGCAGTGTCGCCACATTCATATAGGTCTGATTGAGCGGAGCGGCGAGCTAGTCAGTGCATCAGCGCTCCGACGGAATGATCCAGCAGGGTGACTAAGTGAAGGAAGAAGGAGGGAGAGGATGGGAGTGAATGCCTCCAGCTACCCTCACTCGTGCTCACCTCGATTCGGGGGTAACCCACAGACCCAGCACACCCTCATAGGTAAACTTTCTGCACGGCAACTCTTTGTGTTCTTGCGTTATTTAGACATTTTAAGGTAGTATGGTTAATCAGTTTGATTGATGGATCCAATATGTTGTTATTTTCGACACAGGTTGATTATCAGACACGGGTTGATTATCATCAGTTTCAAGTTTGACAGTGTGAAAAGTTCTGTACTTTTTCGGTTGCATTTATCAGCTGTGTAGTTTAAGCAGCTCCTCAATTCAGTGGCAATTCGGTGGCTTCACTGTTTTTCTATTATGAGAAGAGGGCTAACATATAAAATAGTTCTACATGTTTTTTTAAACAGAATAACAGTATGTATATTGAGCATTAATAAAGCTCAGATGCAGTTGCACGTTCAGATCTTAACTATTTTTTTTTACCAGCTGGTACAATTTTTTATATTCTTTCTCTGTAACATCTTGTCTGTATTCATTTCGTTTCATTTAAAGGTTTGGAAATTGTATCACAACTGTCAGCAGAGTCTTTTTCTCTTGTACCCCACAGAGTTCTGGATTTAACTGCATATTCTGATGTGCATATTTTCATGTTCTTGCTGTCTGTGGGATCAGTAAAATAACGGTGCATTGAAAATGCTACACCATGCATGACAGTGGAGCTACCATGAGCAATGGAACATAGGATAGAACCATGAAGTGACGTCAGTGAGATAGACATTAGCAATGCTGGGGAGGACATTAGGTGACTTCATAGTTTTCCTTTTTTGCCAGGTGGAAATTCAGAGATTTAGGCAGAAGGAAATTTAAAACTGGTTTGTGGATGCATTCTTTTCATTTGAAATTGCAATTGTTTATATTCAGTGCTATGTCAAAGGCTGATCTGAATACGTGCGGCACGCACTACTAAAAATACAAGATGAAACTCGTTGAATTTATGTTTGAATTTACATACATTTTTGGAAGCCACTCAACCAATTTAAAAACACGTTCCCAAAAATTACTTCAATTTCTCCAGATGATAAATATCTGGTCTCCTCTCGTTCTCATGAACAGATGCAATATTGTGAAATTTCAAGAGCACTTTTTTGTAGTTAGGTGTATTTTTTAGAGTTGCATCACTTTCCACGTTCCTCCATCTGTCCAGTGTCATTAAGTCAAAGCTGTTACAAATGCTTACAAAGAGAACATCTTGTGGTTTTGCGTTCTAGCATCAACAGACTCCACAATGAATATTTTCCTGCTGACAACTTTAAAAGTCTTAAGTTTGTTACAAAGCGTGCTTCTTTTGTCACCAGGCGCCTCCTATGCATCACAGGGTTATGGCGGCGAGTCCAAGCTCTACAGCCTAGAACATGGCCCTGATAAACCTCAGGACAAGAAGAAAAAGAGCTCTGGTCTGGCAACCCTCAAAAGAAGATTCATCAAGCGCCGCAAGTCCAGTCGGTCGGCTGATCATGCGCGCCAGATGCGCGAGCTCCTCTCGGGGTGGGATGTGCGTGACGTTAACGCCCTGGTGGAGGAGTATGAGGGCACGGCGGCGCTCAAAGAGCTCAGTCTGCAGGCAGGTCTGGCACGGCCCGAGGCTCGCACCCTGCAGCGGGATTTGGCCACCCTTTATCAGCATAAATACTGCACCGACGTGGACCTGATCTTCCAGGATTCCTGCTTCCCGGCCCACCGAGCCATTCTGGCTGCACGTTGCCCATTCTTTAAGACTTTGCTTTCGTCATCACCAGGCTACGGGGCAGAGGTGGTGTTGGATGTCGGCACAGCTGGTATGGACGCACCCATGTTCTCCTCGTTGCTGCATTACCTCTATACGGGTGAGCTGGGCTCAGAAGATGCAAGGCTGCAGAATGTGGATGTGCTGGTGAGGCTGAGCGAGGAGTTCGGTACGCCCAACTCTCTTGAAGCAGATATGCGAAACCTCTGTGAGCACATGCCGTATTTTGACTCTCTACTTAGTTTTTCCTCCGATTCAGAGTTGGTTGAAGCTTTCGGAGCTGGTGGACCTGCTCCAGTTAGCGGAGGAGTTGGAAATGCTGGGGTAAGCCACAGCTTTCCTGATGAGGAGCTGAGGGCCCACAAGGCCATACTCTCGGCCCGTTCGCCCTTCTTCCGCAATCTGTTGCAGCGGCGCATTCGCTCGGGGGAGGAGATCACAGAGCGTACTCTGCAGACCCCCACCCGGATTATTCTTGATGAATCCATCATCCCTAAAAAATATGCCTGTGTGGTTCTTCACTGCATGTACACTGATGTAGTGGACCTCTCCCTGGTTCTGCGTGGAAGCCCCTCTGAAGGCAGTCTGGGTGAAGTTCAGGCACTGGTGGCTGGGAGAGGATGCATGAGCAGAGCAGAAGAGGCCATGGAGCTCTACCACATCGCACTCTTCCTGGAGTTCAGCATGCTGGCTCAGGGTAAATTTTAGCCTCCTTATCCACTATTTTAAATTTATTTTTCTCTGTTTGTTTTTCTAGTCTTTTCTTTTGCTCTCACTCTCTCTTCCCATCATTTCATACTGTCTTGGCTTTGTTTACTGCCTGATTAATTCACAAGCTGTCAAGGGAAGACTGGAGGAACAGGGTGGGGTTGCAGTAGTTTATGCGCCTCATGTTGGGATTATTATTTGTGGGAGATTCCCATATGTGCCCAACTACAAAGCACTGTAACCTCTGCTCTTCTTCTCAATACCCTCATGAATTTTATCCTGTATTAATATATATATTTTGAGAGACAGGGTTTCTGGGGGCCAGGGCCATTTTTGTTGTATCAATATAACAATATGTTCAATATGTATTATATTCATTAAATTCAGTATATATTGATACGTGTGTATTTGCTTTGCAATGTGTAAAAGGGGTACTTTTAATTTAATTTATTTATTTAATTAGAACAACACATATTTTGGTTCAGATTCGGAGGTGTGAAGTAAATTCCGAATGTCTAATGCAAAAGGGACAACGCAGTAAATGCACCATACAATATTTTACATTATAACAATGAATAGCTTTCCTGTAGCTCAGTGGTTCGAGCATGGTGTTAACAACGGCAAAGTCATGGGTTTGATCCCAGGGATTGCCATACTCAGAATAAATGTATAGTATAGTGCAATGTAAGTTGCTTTGGATAAAAGCGTCTGCCAAATGCATAAATGTAAATGTAAATATTAACAGCATTATTTTACATTGGGATCTTGAAACAGGTAAGTTTACACAGGTCATTTTAAAATCACAGAAGTGAATTGATCCTGCAAACTCATGGTGAAAATGAGCCCTTCTCCTAAGGGGTAGAAATAATTTCTATTCAGGTAGATCCTCAGAGTAATTTACATCTAATTCATCACCGCAGTGCTGCCCGGTTTTTATTTTGTCAGCATCAAACCTGCATCCTAATTTTAGGTTTTGATTGTATAGAAATCCACTCATCAGAAGCAGCATGTCTTTACACACTCACTAGTTTTTGCACTGTTTGCTTGTCTGCTTTTGTCTCATCAGTAATTATTGTGGGCAGTTAATGTTAATGTTATAAAATGATGGGCTGCGCTTTTCAGCTGTGCTAAAAGATGTTTTCAGAGGGACGCCATACTTCTGATTACTTAATCTGAACAGCAGCGTGTCAAACCCTGCGCTGTGCTGCACAGGTCTGTGTCAGCTGATCCTCGTGACCTGCTGGTCAGTGGTGGTTTGTAACAGATAGCGATCAGATTCGGCTCAGTCAGCATAACTCAACGATGAGCTCAGTAGGGCTTGTTTCCTTCTAGAACATGCTGTGCAACTTGCTGTCAACAGTAGAGACTTTTTCATTTTCTTCTCAGTGACATGGAACATATGGCAATTAAATATAAATAGTGTGTGCAAGTTTCGTTTGATTAAATTTTTTTATACTTATCCGATTAATCTCCGAACGCTCGTCAGCTGCAACTTCTGCTAGTTTTTCGACAGCCAAAACTCGACAGATTGGAGGATCAGAAAGTCACTTGTCCTATCTGATTACTTTATCTGATTACTCTGATAACCTTATCTTTGCAACCGTGAACGTTCTGTCTTTATGTTAGGTCACACAGAGGGTTCAGGTGATTAAGATAGTTTGATTAATTTCTGCATTCGCAAAACTACTCATTCGTTGCAATATCTGGGGGTTGCGTGAGATTTTTCGTAAGAGTGGCTATTACAGTGCATTGTATTTATTAGTTTTGTAAGGACTGGTTAGTCCTCTGTCAGTCAAAGAAAGCCCTAGACACAGAGCACTTGGCACTGAAGTCAGGCAATCAGTGGGGGTCATTTCAGTGCATGTGTGTTGATGGCCTCCGTTGGGAGATGAACGTGGCGGTGACCTCTAGGAAACAGAGGCACAGCAGTCATTTAACACCCAGTCAGCAGCTGGTGGGTGGGTTGGTACGTGGCAAAGACAATTAAAGAGCTGACTGGGCAGACACATGTTGATAAAAAGCTACCCATTGGTCCAGAACAGACTCTGTTCTGCAGAGACAAATCACTCCATTCACACTAACTGCATGAAATCAGCTCCTTCAGCTGTGGAGCTTGTTAACTTCATTTGTTATACCCAAGCTGCTTGTGTGTGTATACATGAATGATTTGTTTATGATGTCATATTTATAAGAAGTAACATATGATGCCCAACATGTCTGTTTAATGCCTTTTCAGTATTTAACAATTTGACAATGTCCCAAATGAAAGAATGACTGTTTAACCCCTCATAAAAGTCACTTACATATAGAAGTCTTAAGGTGCATTAGCAGATTAAACAGGAACAGAGAGAGGAATAATTTCCCTGTAAAACTAAATGACACTTTTAAAAATTTGGCCCCTTTAAATGTCTTTGGTGTTTGAAAAATCCCTCAGAAATATCAGATTATTTCTATACCTTGGCTGGCTTGATGGATGCAGTTATCATAGTTTACTTTTCATATGGACCAGTGACAATGTGTGAGTTTTGAACACAGTATTGCATCCTTCAGTCAGGATCTAACAGGGTGGATGAGGTCATGCAAAATGATGGTTTAGATATCTGACTGTGGAGGTTTCTGCATAGACAGGAAAACATTTTGTTGTGATGGAAATGGGTCGAGAGCTGGAGAAGGTTTTTTCGGGTGGGGGTTAGTGCTGTAATTTAACTGACAGTGACAGAACCGAGCATGACACTGCACCTGTGATGATAACATTAACTGACAGCCTGCCGTGCCATAAGTCTGTTCTGTAGTGCAAATGTAATGCTGCATCGATGGGGCTCGGAGGGCGGGAGCTACAGAGAGCTGTGCGCATTTCTTCCACTGCTTAGCACCTTTAAAAATGCATAGAGACATCTGGGGATAAAGAGAGAAATTATTCACGAACTGAAAACCATTTGTGCATTGTTCATTTATATTTTTCATTTTTTGTTCAGCTCTCAGTTTTGTGTCACTGTTCATTAAGTTGAACGGCTCAAACAGATGCTTTGATATTTCATTATTATCTAACAATGGAACGTGGGCAGCAGGATCTTTTCAGAAATCCATAAAGCACGGCCAAGGTTTTTGTGACCTTGTTATTTTTTTAGGCGCACTAGGATTTCATACTTGAATTGATTCAAACCATCTTAATAGTCTTTTGGGGATTTTTGATGTATCTTTTACTGGGGAGTAAATGGCAAAAGCATATTAGGATTGAGACCAAATCTAATATTTATCAATTTTGTTTATCAACTCACCCACAGTTTTGTCTACCAAACATAGTCCCCTTAATCTCCCCAGTGTTTATAGGATTTCAGGTCTGTTATGTACGAAGAAACATAATAATCTGTTACTGTGATGCTTGTGCAAGTAGCTCAGTCAGATATCTTTTAGAGTGTTTTCCAAATTCAATAAAAAATAAAGAAAAAACTCCTGGCCTCCAGTCATAATTCTGATTAGCATTAACACAGATTGCTGGTGGTGTTTCTATTAAATCTAAGAGAATGCCTGTCCTGTGATGATTCTGTCCGTTACAGCTTGTCTGAAAGGTCATTTTAACCCACCACCTCTCTAGAGCTTCTCCATTCAACTGCATCTCATTTTCATCTCTGTATCTGCAATTTCCATCTTTCATATTCAGTCATATAGACCGGGCTAATTTTCCACTATCTCTGTCCTTTTTGACATTACCTTCCTAATCTCGTCTCCTTTTCCCATTTTTTTTCCTCTCAGCATGCTGCCGGTTCTCTTGCACACCCGCTCGCCCTTTTTCTATCTCCCTCTGTCTATTAGTCTGTCTTTCCCTTATATCAAGCCTTGGGGCTCTGGCTAGTTAATTGGGGTACTGCACTTGTTCAAGGCTAATAGATGCCCTAATGATTAGCCCTTCGCTGCCCCTGCTGCCTTCCTGTGCTTCTCTGTTCTCCTGCAATATCAGGTGTACTCAGCTGTAAAATGAGCCCAGGACTTCCATTAGGCGGTTCACACCACATTGCCCTGTTGTTAGCTTGAGGTCTGATAAAATTCGCTTCTTCAGAGGAAGAATAGTTTGAATGTATACTGAAACTGATGGAATATAGTATTGCGTGCAATTTTCAGTCCGACTCATTTGTCAGCAGCTCCTTCATTCCCGTTTCTCATCACACAAGCTGTGATTTTTTTTTTCCTCTTCCCTCCCCATGTAACTCCCACATGCAATGTTTCCCCCCCAGACCTCCATGGTTTATACCAAGCATTGGCACCTGTACTTATGGCCAGAGATTTTCGGGCGGGGTTTGCATTGCCCATGCTAATTGTAGGACAAAACCTGCAGAACTCCTTGGACGGTCTTTAAACAGATCGGACAGTATTTCTTCTTAGTGGCTGAGAGCGTCTTCAAATTAGCTACAATATTTAATAAACGAACACAAAAGAGGCTAGAAATGTGTCGAATCTGTGGAGTTCCGCGGACACGGATTCCATGTGGGCCTGCTTATCAGGGAACCATTATTTTGAGGATCTTTGAGAGGGGAGTTAAAGTCTCTGAGGCTCAAGATCAAACCCCACTAATAAGATCAGTTCCACACTAACAGCTGAGGAGCACAGCTGTGGCATTTTTAGACAAATGATGACCAGAAAGGAAAAAAGCCTGTGGTCCACATTTGTTTTAAATGTAATTTATTTTGAGAGGCAATATGATCAATTACAAATACACAAATTAACGGACCAGCATTTTTCTTTGAAAAGAGTTCATCCTTTAGGGTTTGGTTTCTTCAACAAGCTTGCATTTAAATCCAGTAAAATAGCAGCCTAGTGTAAACACTGCAAATTTAAATGTTATTGTTTCTGTTGTGATGCACCTCCTGAGTGCACACATTTTAAAAGACTCCTTTAAAAAATACACAAGGTTTAAGCTTTATAGATATAAGTAATAGGAATAGAATGCAAATTACCATACTGATGGAATCCACAACATTTCCTCTAGACTCATTACCATCACATTTTCTGCGGCTGGCATCAAAGTACCTTTGCCCAAACAATGCGATATTCTCCTCTCTAAGGTTTACTGTTATTCAAAGCTCTTTTTGTATTGATGTTATGCAGCGACTTTTGTCATTTATCTCATGTTAGACTGCTCATCTCACATTCAAGTAATTATTAACTATTTAATGTTGGTTTTACGGTCAACCTTGCGGTGTAAATTTGACTCACACCTAATCATTAACTTTCATTAACTTGCATTGATTCGTTAATGCCCAACGTGCGCAATATACACATTGATTTAAAAGTCAATAATGAGTGATGGTCTTTCTGGATGCGGGGCAACATTCTCCTTGGGGGCTGATATGAGACTGTTTTTCGGAAAACGACAGGTTTACAACTGCGTGAGTGGGATTATAATTTATAGGGATGAGTTTGAGGGAATGCAGTGGCACTTCGGCTGTTTCTAGTCATGCAGGGTAACGGATGCAGTTCTGATCTTAATCTTCCTGTGTTCTCAGGAGGTGGAGACATAAAAACTGCCACCCTCAGGCTATATAATGCCCCAGGCATCCATATGCAAAAAGTGCATATGGATATAGATTTAGGTATTCTTTAGTTTACACCTTTGGTTTCAAACATATCCTCTGTTGATGCGTGCAGTTGGGGGAAAGCTTTTTGTATTAAGGGACTGGTTTGGAAAACGTCACACCGGTTCTATGATTTAAACGACTTAATGATGTCCGCTTAAGATTAGGAGAGCTATAAAAGACATTTTAAGATGGCTTAAAATAACACACAAGGTAACAGGTGGTAACCCAGAAGTTTTGTTTTCAGGTCAGGTGTTTTGGTCTGATAAACTACATATTCTTGTTGAAGTGCTGTCTGTGTATTTGTTTGTAAATTAACAGACTGTGAAACAGGCTGTTAAACTGTTAGTTGATTAATCTTGTCAAGGTCACCTTTTGAGCTTTTGTGTGGAGACATGGAAAAACAGGTTGTTTACAAAATGTGCCATTGGAAAACGTGATGCACTCTCCAGTGGTTTGAGAGATGAAACCGCTCTGACGTAGACAGAGTTGTATAGTTGAATATTTAACACAGCATGCCTCCACTTCAATGAATGAACATTTGTCATCATTTACTTCCCCTAATTTGAGTCAATTTAATTGATCTATTCTGTAAAGTACAGAGAGTTGTTAGGATGTCTGAGAATGTCCAAGCTGCTCTTTTCCATAAATTGAAAGTGGATGGTGATTTTTCTTTTTTTCTTTTTAAGATGCATTTTTGCAACCCTAAATTTAAAGGACAACGTTTTGTCAAATGAGTCCATATAAATTGTGAGTTGTAGTCCAAGGCTTCTCAAACCGTATGATAACTTGATAACTGTGGAAAAGACTGATACTGATATAGCTAATCTTATCCAATAATGGAGCTCTCAAACTTACTGGCTTGTGATGGCAAACATTGTTGGTTTGGGTGTGTCGCATGACCAGAAATATAAATCACTATAAATTACCATCCACATCCTATTGGATGGGTGTTTCACAGAAGATAACATCTCGATAATAAATGGATAATATTGTTGGAATTGGATCCTACCCATAAAACTTGTTAGGAAGAAACAAACACTTGAGTTAGACTTGACTTGGCTTGCTTTGGAATTCTCCACTGCTCTGAGTTTTGGATCATGACACAGAATAAAAACAGTGACATTTACAGATTACAATGCACACAATGGCACTCACAAGGAAGAGAAATGAATGAATTAATCGAATGGAAAAGACAAAACTGATCAAATCAGTAATTCCAGGCACAGTTGTGGAAGCAGCATAAATCAATGTTTTTGTTGTGGATAATTGAGTAAATTATTCATCAGTTTCCACTGTGACATTTAAATGCATACATTCTCATTCATATTTTACGCTTATCTGCATATATTGTGGTTGAGGTTGTATTTAAGGACGCTGTTTTACATTTTAAAGTGTGGTAGAATAGTGAATGAGTCTTTCAGTAATGGATCAGATGGCACAGAGGACAGGTGGAGTGGTGCTCCGTTCCAGGAACTCTTGACCACCCACATTTTTTGTTTTGAAAATCTTAATTGCCAGAGTTGGATAAAGATTTGCATGCTGAAGTGAAATTTGAACCACTGTTTATGCCAAAATAAAATCTGATGTCATTGTTTATTTCTGTCAGGCTGTGAAGACATCGTGGCAGAGAGCATCTCACTGGACTCGCTGGTGGCCATTTTAAAGTGGAGCTCGCAGCCCTACGGCTCCAAGTGGGTTCATAGGCAGGCTATGCACTTCCTGTGTGAGGACTTCAGCCAGGTCATGACCTCCGACGTCCTGTATGAGCTGACCAAGGAGCACCTGCTGACAGCCATTCAGTCGGATTATCAGCAGGTGATTGACTGTACACCAAATACCGGAGTACCAGAGCATTATAAAATCTCATGTAAATGTGTTTTTGATAATCAGCTGATATCACTCACCGTGTAATTTAATTTTGTGGTGTTTTGATGGCTCAGTGTTTCAAACAACTTCACTGTGAGATCTGTTGCATTTGATCATATACCATTAAGACAAGTTGGGGTTATTCAAGGTAACCAGCTCATATTGCATTATTGGGAAATTTGGGTTTATTTCAATCCGTTAATCATTGCAGGCCGTCAGTCCCTTCTATTTCAGGCAACAGAGTGTCAGTATCAGTGTGTTGATCAATCTCTGTTTATCAGGGCTCCCCTCTCTTAAAGGTCGCCTGTTTTTGTTTTTGGATAAATGAGTCAACTGTATCAGATGACCCTCTCTAACTATCTTCTATGAGGTTATAATGAGAACTGATACCCCATCTGGAGTTTGGCCTGGTGCGCAGAAGTCTGCTAGCGCCTGGACACTCCCATGGGCTTGAACATTTATGACTCTTACTAACTACTTGAGGTCACACTTGTTGAAATAGTCTAATGCCTCTGGTGACTGAGAATTTGTAAACAAAAGCATGAACAGGCTAGTGTTGGTTTGACTGATGTACTCTCCCTCAAAAAAGAGGGATAAACTGATTGATTTAACACCTCCAGCCTGACTATGTGAGGAGACTAATAAGAACTGAATACTGAGAAATATTGACAGTTCTTTGGAAAGGCCAGTGTCTTGTTCTCACTTTTTGTTGTAGTTGTAACCATTAAGGTATAAAGTTATTACCATTAAGGCAAATTCACACCCAAACACCAACAAAATAAATATTTGAAACAGTCTTACGTTGGGGAATTTCCAATTTGAACAAAGCAAACATTGTTTCCCAACATATTAAGGCAGCATTGCATGTATCCTTCATGAAAGTGCACATTTGCAAGCAAATGTTGATCCAAAGCTCCTGCGCAGAATGCCAATTATGTGCATTGAAAAATTTGAGATATCCAATTGTCACACATCTGTTAGGATACCGTCTTAGTGAGCAGCAGGCAGGGTGGCAGCTCACTAGGTTTTGGAACAGAACCATTGAAATGCATCCCCAAAACCATCAACAGTGTTAACAAACTTATCCAACAAAACCCCACAACCAAAGAAGTTAGGGTTTGCTGGGGCAGTGTAAACTAGCTGTAAAACCATCTGCAACTCAGAGCAGACACAAAATAGACCACAACTGCTGCATTTTAAACAGTCTAGTTGAGGTCACGTCAAGGGTTAATCTATGTCCTTTAAACCGGGCTCGGACGGCTCCTGACTTTTAAATTAAATGAGATTTATTCCAAATAAGAGATGAAATATATTAGCAAAATCATTTTGCTCGGGTTTTACAAGGCACCTGCAGAACCTTCTGCCATAAAATAATTCAGTTTTGTACATGCTGTTTTGTCTTTGAAGATGTGCTATGCATGGATAGTTCTGTTAAAATCCTATATTAAATACAATGTCTTAACACCTGTGTTCAGCTTGGCAATGCTCGCTGCATTCAGTAAAACTTAACTAGTACTCTAACTGTTCTCTGTACACAGGCCAGTGAGCAGGACATCCTCAAGTATTTGGTCAAGTGGGGCGAACACCAGCTCATCAAGAGGATGGCCGATAGAGGTACCACCAAACATCATAGAATTAACAAGATGCCACAGTTCTATTGCTATGAATGTGGAGAACTGCAACGCTCTCCACAGAGTATTGAGAGGGACTTTGCGTGTGTGCGGTATTTTTTGAGCCTAACAAGAAGACTTTGATATAGTTCATGTAGGGTTTAACAGTTTGTTTGAAATATAGTGTTTTATTATGACCTTAGTTAGCAATTTTGGAGAGATCAGTCTTCCCTCGAAGCTGCCCAGAGGCATTGCAAAGATGGTGCCTAGTGCCAAGTGGGCGGGACATGCTCATTCTAGGGAGCTTTTCACTGGATAACATGAGTGCAGTATGAGTCATCAGTATTTTTGGTGTGTATTCTTGAAAGAAAAAAAGAGACTGTAAATTTTAGGTGTCTCGAAAAGTGATTTGAGTCAATGTTTAGTACTAGTGTATTGGTGACATCAAAGCTAACACGTGTACTAAAACCCAAAATTCTCCAATTTTGATTTTATTGGATCTATAAATCAAAAAGTCTTCCAAGTAACAACTTGGCGTATAACCTGTTTTGAACAGGTAATTCAGTTGCATTCCAGTCCGTTTCCCTGCGGATTATTTAAATATTCCAGAATATGCATGCTAGGGTAATTGAGCAAACAATGATTTACTTACTCAGATGAGTGAAGGCAGTTCTAAATAATGATGCAGAAAGCCAAACTCTGTAGTGTGAACTTTCTTCATTTTAATTGTGTACATTTTTTGTTCCGTCTCAAGGGTCCGTTGCTGTCCATGAGAGCTTGTAATCTGAAACAGCCTTTGTATTGGGTCTTATTTGTGTTATTATAGCAATTTTAATAATATTGGTATTATTATAGTCATTATAAACGATCGTTATAAAATCTGTGTATCAAATTTTCATTCTACAATTTTTTTTATGTAAATGTGAATTCTCATCACACACACACACACACACACTTTCCTGGGCTCAGCTTTCTGTAGCACTGACTTTGTCCGTGTTTCTTCCTCTTGCTGTAGATATTGGTGTAAATCATGCCAGTCTAATGATTTATTTCCCAATCCTCCTAATGTGTAGTAATGACTCTGACTGGCTCAGCCAGAAAAATCAGGCCAAGTGTTCTGCAACACAGAACTGTAGCATATGGTTGGCGGCTCAGAGCCGGCCCAGCAGAATCAAATATACCACAGAGCAACACTGTCTTGACTGCTTACAGCTGTTGCCAAACCACAAACACGATCTCTGATTGGTTTTCCCACAGAAACTTATTGTAAAAAGACACAACAAAGCACCATCACAATGTTTTTTGGCATTGACAATCTTTTAGTTCATGTACAGTGGATGTGTCGGTTTATGTTCGATCCTGATTTGTTGTCTGAGGTTGAGATCTTAGGATAGGTTTCATTGCAGCATCCCTGGAGCTGCCGAGCTTAAATTCCTCACTCAAGGGCGAGACAGCAGTCAGAAGAGCTGCATATTGATACCACTAATCCTCTGGAAGCTCACACTCCCCCACCCACCTTTGTCTGATCTATAGTGTGGGTTTAGAAAGTTAGGCGCCTTTCCTCTGAGAACTTTGCGAATGCCTTTGTGTGTGTAAGAGTAGGTATATGCCTGTTTGTGTGACTGTCTGTGTGTGTTACGTTTTCCCCAGAGCCTAACCTGCTGTCTGGCACTGCGCACAGCGTCAATAAACGTGGTGTGAAGAGGAGAGATCTGGACCCAGAAGAGCTCAAAGAGATTCTCTCTCCACTGCTGCCTTTCGTCCGAACCGAGCACATACTACCTTCTAACAGCGAGGTCCTATCTGACACTGTGAGTGTGTTTGTGGGGGCTTCTCTTAAAGGGACAGTTCACCTAAAAATAAAAAATGTAAAAATGTCTTAGCCTCATGTCATTTCAAACCCTTTTACTTTTTCTTGTGTTTATCTGACATTTTTTCACAGATTGTGAATTTTAAGTACTTTTAGAAAGTACTAGTCCCTTATTTCCATATTTTCATTATGTAGAGAGGCCAGCACGTTCTTCAAACATTTGCCTTGTATGTCACACAGAAGTGTAATATGAGGTTGAGAAAATGATGACTGATGTTATTTTTATTTTTGGTGTACTGGTTCTTTAAGACTAGCGTTTTCGTTTTGAATGGTTTAAACGAGAGCATTAGGGGCAGTCACACTAAATTTAAGTATGCAAAATTACTTTGGAGTTCCGTGTAGCCTCTCTTAATTTAAAGTTTAAGCATGTAACTAATTTCGTTTCAGTTTTATTAGTACTTGCGTGAAGTTTGTGTCTTTACAAACTTTCTGTTTTATAAAAACAGGATTATGTGAAACCAACAAAATGAGTTTCTTCCATGATGGAATTCAGCGCAATGAATCTGCAATGTTTAGATGTTCTACTGGTCACCAGATCATCATACACTTTAGCTTCTACACTCTCTTCTAAAGCTCTTAATTTTAGTTTATCATTATTATATGCATCATAATTGGCTCTCCTGCCTGCTATGAATGTTAGTGAATGGAACAGAAATCCAGGATAATCTCTCCTTCAGTCTGTAAGGTGCCAAGAAATTACGGTACGACAAAAGTGTTGTCATACCACCACAAATCAAATGAGTAACATATCATTACTATGTTTCTGTAATCCGTACAGCATTACATGAATCAAAAAATTTAATCTTGTGGTATTAATAAATGTATAAACAAGAACATACTGGATTCTCTGAACCCCACAGAATGTAATTAGCTACAAACAGATACTCCAAATACGCAACAAATGACATCATATTGACACTCTTTCTGACCGCTCACTCCACATAACAACAATGTTTTCCTCCGCCTTTTAACAGATGAAGAGGGGCCTGATCAGCACCCCTCCCTCTGATATGCTGCCTACAGCAGAGGGAGGCAAAGCCAACGCCTGGCTCAGGCAGAAGAGCGCTGGCATTTATGTCCGCCCACGGCTCTTTTCTCCTTATGTGGAGGAGGCCAAGGTAAGACACCACCTCACCTCACACACAGCAGGGAGTCTGAGGTACACGTTTCTCTTGAAACAAAGAAGAGACTTCACAGTGTTTCACGAAGGGAGATTTGTTCTTTAGCCAAAAGAGAGACAGCAGGGTCATTTTGCAAAGCAGGTGCCGTCTGTGTCCCTATTTAACATGCGTAAATAATGACTAACAGTGAATGTATGACACCAACTGTTGTTATGTGGTGTTGTTATTGGCATTTTTCTGAACACATAAACAAGAGGACAGTAACTGCAATGTTTTTTTCCATTTGCTTTATTTAGGAGGATGCCCGTTTAGTCCTTTAATTGGGATGTTACATTGTCCACCCTGTTACCATGATTGTGTATAGTAAACACAATATTTATAATCCGCAATATAGTAAACAAATATTTATTGAAAACTGTGTATTTGTAGAAATGTAAGTATTAAATTCTCAAACACTTTAAAGTGTCAGGATCTTGAGCACAAGGTTAAAATAAACTCTAAAAATTTTAAATCTGTTAATTTTCGAAGCCATATTTTTTAAATACTGAAATGTACTATAAAAAAAACCTTTTGAAATGGAAGGACACCAGTTTTGTAGAATGGCCCTAGGTGAGGTATTAATTTTGATAAATTTTTTCAAACTTAACTGAACTGTCTATGTGTGCATGCCTCTGTGTGTAGGCGGTTCTGGAAGAAATAATGGTCGAGCAGACCGATCTGGTTAGGCTGCGAATGGTGCGTATGTCCAACGTACCCGACACACTCTACATGGTCAACAACGCTGTCCCCCAGTGCTGTCACATGATCAATCACCAGCAAATAGCTGGCAGCCAGACAGCTCCACCGTCTGTGGTTGCTAACGAGATACCAGGTGGGTTCAGTGCTCTTTCATGCTATATAATGATGCATTGTTTTAGCCAATCTGCAATTCAAAACCCTCACTCTGCAGAGTATATACATGTAATATTCTGGTTTACGCTTAATTGTAGCAATTGTGACACATTGTTTTGTCAAGTATATTTACAGAAATTATAGCTGAAGCAAAATGGTCCTAAATAGTCTAGATGTGGTTGCAAATCCCCTAAATTAAATAATCAGATAATGTTTTTTCAATTTAACAGAATGTTTGCGAGTAAAATATATAGTGAGTGGGAACAGTGACCTTGCACGTTGGCAAGTTTTGTAATGCTGTGGGTGTTATACAAAATTTTCACCACAGCTAAAATAAACTGTTTTTTATTGGTTGACACTCTTGTGTTAAAGATGTCTAGTAACTGTTCTGTAATCATTTGCTTATTCATATAAATATACTAACACATTTCTCTAACTGAAGTCATCTGTTTTCACGCTCTCGCTCTGTCCTGCAGTGCCCAGGTTGGCAGTAGTGAAGGAAATGATCCGCAGGCTGCAGGAGTTGCGTCACACAGACCAGGTGCAGCGAGCTTACGCACTGAACTGTGGCGAGGGCGCCACGGTCAGCTACGAGCTGCAGATCCGCGTACTCCGAGAGTTCGGACTGCCTGATGGGGCTGCAGAACTCCTACAGGTAACCCAGCACATGCTGTTTGCGTGGATCCTGGCAAGTGTTGCTATGGCTACCACAGATCCCACACTAATTTTGATCATCAGTTAGTTTTACAAGGCCTCTGATGCATACAAGATTTTTCTGATTGCTGTAGGTATTCAAAGACAGCTTTTGTTTTAGCCATTGATGAAATAAAAAGATTAATAAAGAGGACGAATTAAGAAATGTCAAGGATAATCGTTACTTTAAATGCATAGAGAATATTTAGGGCTAAGTACATTTTGCATCACTCCCTGGTGATTACACTATTAGCATGTTTTAAAATCACTGTACACTTGGTTTTGAAGTGCTCTGAGCTACTACTGGTGTGACTGAGAAGGATATCACAAGCAGTGTAAATGACCAGTAAGACTAAGATGAAAAGTTTGCAAGAAGTCAATGTTTCCTTTGCATAACAGATTAAGTCTTATTTTTGTAATATGTCTAGCATAAACATACCCTTACGGTAAGCGTGCATTGTTTTAGAATCCCCACAAGTTCTTTCCAGAGGAGCGTTTCGGAGATGAGAGTCCCGTCCTGGCCCTGCGCCAATCAGGTCGCTGCCGGGTCAACAGTACACCAGCTGTGGAGAGCATGTTTACTGACCTGGAGGCACTGGTGGGCTTTCACCCTCCACTGCCTCCACCACCTCCACCCTACCATCCACCAACCACCCCAGGCCATAGCCAGCAGCAGTTTAAGGCAGGCTGGAGACCTCGGGTTCCCAGTCAGCCTCCCTCCAGATCTTTCTCCTACCCCTGCAACCATGCACTCCTCCATAGGCAGCCCTCTTCCAAAATAGGCAGCCCAGTCTACCCACCAGGAACCAAGCTGCTGCCCCCAGACTGCACCAATGCACAGGGAAGAAATCTTCATCATGACAAGCAAATGGTGATTTACACCCATTTATATATCAATGTTTACATTTGCATTACATTTTGGTAACTTCAACTTAGACAGTGATAACGGTTATATTATCTGATTTTTACCAGCAGAACATGGAACCTGTCATCAATGAGTTCATTCCAGACATCGCCATGGGAGTGTCTGCGATGAGCCTGAAGGAACGGCGCCTCCCGGAGGTCTCCATGGAGGTGGAGAGTAAGGAACCCTACCCTCACCCTTCTAAGGCTCCGCCCCTGTCCCACAGCTACTCCGGCCGCCACCCGCAGTCCTCCCGCAAGCGGCATGCAGTCGAGCCTAAGCCCGAAGGCCCGCAGCCAGACTTCCCTGATCTCTATGAATTCCCAGCACGCCATGTACCTCCCTACAGCGGACCAGACCTTTACATTCATAGCCACCAGGCAGGAGGTGGGCCGCCACCTCCGGCGTACTCTGGGGCTTCGGAATCTCTCCGCCTGGATGTACTGGAACAGCCTCCACAGAGACTGGACTTGGCAATCGTCTCGCAAGCAGGTGTTGCACAAGGTGCACAAAGGTCACGAACCATAAATGAGACGGATCTAACCTGTGGACTTGGCCCTTCCACGGAACAGTACGAGGAGTGGCCTACAAACCGCCGGCCAGCTCCCGATGGAATTGGACTGGTGGTGGGAGGGAATGTAGGGACTGGGGAAGAGGGAGTGTTAGGGGCCCGAGACCACAGGTCACCTAACAAACCTGAGTACCCATACAGAAAATCTGCTCTATGACCCCTGATTAAAATAAGGGGGCGTTAAAGACAGAGACTAAGGACTGAAATAAATGCTAAGTGTAAGCTAACAGGTGAGGCACCAGCAATTCTGCACTTTGTGTTATTTGAAAGGGGCCACAGTATTTCACAGCGATGAATGCCCGTAAGCTATGTGGGTGGCATCCTTTTAGAAGGCTAAAGGCAGATGTCACACATACTGCTCCAGATAAGTTTTAAACCAGTAGGGCGGGGTGTGAGGAGAGCTTGGTTTGGTTGTGTGCATCATAAAAAGAGGAATGATTTGAGCTTGCTGAAATAAGACGAAACTTGTCTCACAAAGACTTCTTCCACAACACCACTTAAAACAGCCTTGAATAGAAGTCCTCTCAACCCCCTTAGCCACTTTACATCTTGATCCCTTTCCTGCCTCTCTGGTCCTTGACAATCAACTCTCAGATTTACCTCTCAAAAACTCCAAAGCTCCATATTAATGTACGAATAGCGCAGTATGTTTCTGTTACTTTCATTTTCTCGAGAGCGGCAGAGCGGACTAGAATGATCGGAGAATTATATATTTATTTAGATGCGCAGATTTATCGTTTCCTCAATATAAATTGAAAAGTATGAAGGCAATAAGTTACAAACTCATTACTTTGTCTAGTCCTTGACAAACAGCCCCCTTTTCTTCTGAGAGGAGAGCGGCAGTAACAGCTTACATAATCCACACCGTTCCCTGGCTTTTACATTAGCCTGTGCAATTTAAGAACCGAGATGGAACATAAAAGGGAAAACAAAATCCCCCGTCTCCTGTGAGGCAACTTGTCAGGCATAACAATAGCTTAGATGCGTCATTTAATGTGAACGGGGTTGTGTTTTATTGCCTTACACAATCCAGATCTATAGAGTCATTCCTGTGTGGATTTAACTTTAAAAAAAACGTCCGTCCACTCAAACAAAATCGCTCCCCCTATTCAGGTTGTCCTTTTTCAAGGCTGCAGTTGGTGGCATTCCTCAGAGATGGTTCACAGACCTGGTGGGTTGATTATTATCAGCCTTGTACTCAGTCAAGCTCAGTCAAACCAACCTGTATCCTCAGTCCACCAGCAGCCCATGGGGCGGGAACTCATTAACTGTTCTTTACTAGTCAGTGAGTTCTGTGAGCAAGTGACCAACAATTATGATGTCAAAAACAGGCCTTGCAAAAAAAAGAGGGTGAAAAATATCTGAGAAGCATAACGGACACGGATTTAAAGGGATTTTTTTCTTATTTTACAGTTTGTTAGATGACGCTTCCTAATACAGTATGATACACTGCTGTTTAAAGTGTTTCTTTTTACTTCCAGAAAAAACCTTGTTTAACTGTGCAATAGTGCAGCCATTTTTGTTTTAGTATTCATTTTGTTCTCCTTCTTGTACAGTAAGAATCCTTCTCAGATTATCATGCTGACACAGCAAATATATGCAGGCTTAAGCTAATCAACAATACTTCACGGTACTGTATTCTCACACGCTCTAAAGTTATATAATTATATAAGATTCTTCGGTTATATTAGATCAGGTGGGACCTCTGTTGAATATACAATCATCTGCCGTATCCATCCCACACAGGAAGTCTTGTTGGTTTGAAAGCACAAAATACTGAGCTTGTCAGATTTATTCCTTGTCAGATAAAAGTACTCAGAAACGTGTATACTCTAGTATGCAGGCCTAGGATTTTTTTGATTGAATGATTGATGGGTTCTTGACCTTTAAAAATACCCCAAGTGACTAAAACCCACGGTTAGACCAAAGATGGGTTGCGTGGATGTTTATGTTGCAGGTTAAGATGTTGCTTGGTGAATCTGTGAAGCGTTGTTTCTTGGTAGGTTGAATTATAACAGTTGGGTTTGCTAGTTACACAGGTTGTTTGGTGACTGAATATATAAGGAACATTTATCATCAACATCAGTTATTGTTCTTGATATAGCAGAGCAACAGAAATGGCCTTAAGACTTTCCTTTCCATTTTGCAACCAAGTCAATGAAGGGGTTAAACTGCTGTATCTGCAGTGATTGCCTTATGACCTCCATTTTAAATCACTGCCAGAGAGAGAGACTCTTTCTGTACGGTCTCTACCTCTGACCGGCTTCTCGCAACGCGTTCTTCACCGTTGACTCGATTTTCCTTTTCTCCTCCTTTATATTCTTTTTAAATTATTCAGACCTCTTGAGCTTCACCTTGATCGTTTACCATCGAGGGACTGGAGCCAACAGCTGGAAATCGCATTTTCTTCACTTTTTCCACTTATGTTTCAATGTTATTCGATTGAAGAGTCAAAATAACCACCCGGTCAGGATGTTAAAATAAATAGAGCCGTTTTTAGGTGGAATGAGTGATTGCTGTACCTCATGTAAATTATACCTTCCATCTTGCACAATAATTTGCGGTAACAATTTGCAGTAATTTGCTGTATGTATTACTAATGGCAGCAAGTGATTATTCTCCTCATCTGCTCATGGGCATTGTTCTGAATTGTTGGCTGTTGCTATATTCCTTATGCAGTTGCATTGCAATGCGGTACTCGCCCCTGCACCTGTAACACAGGCTCCTTTTGCGGTCTGTCACTAAGATCTGATGGGGTCATGAACTCTGCAGCTGTAATGTGCAATTCTATGTAACTTAAGAGAGCCAGATTCATCATTAGATGCAGTGTAGAAGTGATCTCAGAGGGTTACGGGCATCTGAAATTGACTGAGATCCATAGGAGGCTGTTAAGAAGGCCGTCCTCAATGTCAAGGAAGTGGTTCTGCAGATATGTGAATGTCAGTCAGGCTGTTCTGCTGGCTGTCACATACAAGACGATTATTGTTCCCTAATGCAAATGGTAATTCTGTATACAAGTAAAATAAATACAGCTGAAATCGGTATACAGTAAAATACAGCTGAAATCATACAAACAGCTGCATGATTACAAAGGTGATGGTTCAGTAAGCAATTGTTGGATCTTTTAACACGCAACGAATCGTGTGCAGCCTACTTAAATCTACCTTCCCTGACCTCATTCATGTCCTGCAGCCTAAAAAGACCTGGTGAACTGGTTTATTAACCGCTTAGTTTCCTCATAAATAGAAATTTTACCCTGCGTTTTTTTCCCTACACCAAAAGTCTTCTGACCTTGTGGATCCTGCAGGCTTCACGTCAGCAAGGCAGTAATAAGTCAATCTGCCTGACACGCGGGCTGTTTTACCAGCACCTCACGTTCTTCTTTTTGATGTGTCAGAAACGCTTTCCTCAGTCATTTAGATTCTCAGTGTTTCAGGCGTGTTGCTCAGTATTATGCGACTGACTGCCACAGTGAGCAGATCCATCCTTCTGTACCGATACCCATTTGAACTGGCTCTGCTGTGGTCAGTTGAGAAGACCCGTCAGTATGACAATTTAATCTGCATATTAGTTTGGATTTTTCAGTCTATTATGTTACATATAACAACAAGCGTCGCATAATTGGCACCAGCACTTCCCTTCCAGGCAGCCGGGAGGAGATTTGAAAGTCTGTCTTGTCATTTTAGCGAATCACATTCTCTGCATAACCGTGACCCAAAATGGACAGATGGATATTTAGGCCCACTGCTGCTACCCGGAGGTTTTTCTGCCAGCGGAAAACATGGTTTCCTGTCATCAGCACCAATCCCAGCAAAGGCTACGATACGGTCCTGTATAGACCCAGCCATGCCTTAATCTAAAGGGGAGGTTAGGAAAACTCCTTTAATTGCCTCTGCTATACTCAGGCCATATATAACTGCTAATAAATCATTTATAATAAATCAAATGTGTGGCACATTCACATAAACATAATTTGTGGGTTATATTTCTGCGAGTTCTGATTGCTGCATAAGTCATTGCACACGGTTGAAGATATTTTGTAATTGAGATGCACGATGACCTCATAATTAATACATTTCAATCACAAATGCTTTTTGTGGTCTTCTAGGCGAAGTCAAATTCATGGGTTGTGTGCCTGAGGGACCGCAAGGGTTACAGAATGAATTTGAAATGCATTTGACTTTTCTCAGATGAGCCCGAAGCATTTAGTCTGTCCTGTAGGACTTAAGAACATGTTACTGGCGCATTTTCATTACTTTAAAAACTGAGGGGTCGAGTTTTGAAGGGAATAAATCCGGCCACCACACCACCATACTTGACATATTACCCTGAGGACTAAATGCTAGTACAGATGAAGGTACCCATTGCACTAAAATTTTAATTAGTAACACTTTGATGGTCATGTGTGTAACATATGTTGTTAAATAGTGCCCTCTGTTGGCTCTGTTGATTTATTTTGACAAAGTTCTGTCTATTCAAAGGATGTTTATTCAAATTTTCTGTATTTTCAGATTCACATTTTTACAGATTCATTCCTAATCCTTTTAGTGTTATGTTTGCATGGCATTGCATTATTTATCTCCAAAGTGCCGCAAGGCTGAATGAACGTTTAAGAATGAAGGTTTGTGTTTGGATGTGTGAAGGGCAAGGGAAGTTCTGTTTGCAGACTTATAAATCTAGATCTCCAGGTTCTCCCTTGTGCTATCTCTAAGGGGACGATTTAGTGCCTTCCCTGCCTGAGGCTGGGCTTCCTCCAAACCCCTTTCGTCTTATGCAAGCCGTTTCTACAAACCTCTGTTGAACCGTCTCTTTGTAATACTGTAGCCGACGCTTAGTGTGCATAATGTTTATTTAGATTTTTTTCTTCCAAAAATATTTTTCACGATTTTTGGTACCTTGGATCACAGGCCTCAGAAATATGGTGTTTTGTTGTATGTAAAATGTAAAGTTTTTTTTATAAATATATATATAAAGCATACAATATTTGAGACATTTTGTGTGTGTGTATATATTTGTGTATATACACACACACATACAAAAAAGCATTCTTTTGTGGAGTTGTGGAAAGTGTCTATTTTTCTATTTTTTGGCCGGTGTAGTTTACTCTCCAATTAGGTGACTAATGTCTTGAAATAAATAGTTTTGAGTTATAATGCTGATGCCTGATTGTTTTAATTCACCGAAGCTGACAGATCCCAGGTGAAATAAGTAACGGTTTGCAATTGTACGAGATAAATGGAGATAAAAATGTTTCTGAAAAAAACACTAGGATGATGCATTAACATTTAAAAAATCTTCTGTAAAAACACGCTACAAATTCTTCACCATTCCAGCACCTGAACACGTGATATAGTAGTTTATGTATGTGACATTTCTGGAATTTATCAATTTATCCCTTTTTGCAGGAAATCTCAAACATGTTTTGAACACTGATCTATTATGTACTTCAGTAACTTCTGTTTAAAATGAATTGCCATTGAAGATACCATATGCATTGCTGGGGATACAGTCTCTTTATAAAGAAATCTTATGGTAAACTCAGACACACATCAAATGTATTACCAAGTTTATTTCTCAAAGGTATGACGTTAAAAATAAACAGAATCTACAAATTAAACAGGTTAAGATGAAATATAAAGGGTAACATGATCACAATTATCATAACTGAAAACCTTGCAGATTTATATAAGGGAAGTTGGAGTTGTTACATAGTTTTTTTTCTCCTACTCAGCATGAACATCTAACCAGAAGTTTTACAGGATTAATACTCTCTTCTGTCATGTGATTTTTTTGCATCCCCATGCTTTCCATAAATAACAGCGCCATATTACACTGCTTAGAGAAAGAGCTCCTGAGGGCTGACTGCAGTTCCTATTCACGTGCCATTATCAAAGTGCTTACCCATGAAACTTTTAACTTCCCATAATGCACCAGACACAAGATAGTAACTCAGGATATGTTGAGCAGAACACAATATAAAAACTCAAGCCCTTTGAAATAGCAGGACAACAGAAAAGAAATAAAAAGCCACATCTTTGGAAACACAGAACCTGACACGTTTTATACAAGTTCAAATTGCCTGAATTCAAACTGCATATTTATTTTATAAAATGTTCCAGGGATGTCCCTTGACAGGCTGGAGGAAAAACAACATGTAGCTGGAATTGGTATTGGCAGGACTGAAGGACGGTTTAGCTGCAGTAGTACTGGCCTGCGTTAGCTCTTCGTCTCTTGCGGCTTTGCTGCTGTTCAAAAAATTGACGGATGTCCTCGGGGGTCACCACCTAATTAAAGATGATGATCTTTAATATCCATCAATAATCATACCAGAAAGCAGGACAATCTCATCTTCAGCTTAACCACATCTTACCTTGTCTTCAGCAGCAAATCTCTGCAGGTAGTCCTTCAATTCTGTCTTCATATCATTATACTCTGTGTAAACATCAAATCTGAACATTACACTCAGAATCACAGTGGTTAGGACCTCAATCTGATATGCAAACTGATTGGCTTTGCTTGCACACAGATTTTAGATATAGATGCTAAAGCAATACCACTAAATCTTCTAACCATGGATGATCTCCAACTGCTGAACATGATTCAGGTTGTTCAGAGCTGACATCAGGGGGTCACGACCCTCTGCTCCACTTGCTTGTTCAGCCTGCTCTGTGGACTTGCCCTTGTTTTCATATGCCAGGACAGTGTCAGTCTCATCTGTGAGAAAAGACACTCCAGCATCCGCATAGAGGATCTAAGCAAACAATACAAAGTGACATATGCGGTATTAACCATGGAACCAATTAGTACTGGTCATAGGTTTGAATCCCAGGAAACTCATGCACAAATGAAATGCACTTTAACTGTTTGAGCTGTACCTTGCAGTCAGCACAGACGCAGAGTTTGGTGCGCCAGGCAGAAGGCCAGAACACGGCACCCTGCGGAGTCCGGCTCCTTCCTGAGGCCTTCATCTCTGTCAGCCTGCAACCTGAGAATGAGCTCACCTCTGTGGAGCCTTCAGTTTCATCCTGGTGTTTCCTCTTACAGGTGGACGTCCCGTTTACCTGCACCTGATGACAGAGAGAAAAGTCACCAAATCGGCCTCCATCACTGATTCTGATCTGATTTAGAACTGATTTAGAACAGTCATACAGCTGATCGGTCATGTTTATCAACAGCAACAAAATAGTGATGCACTATTTTGTTACATTTATGAAACTGGCAGACCAAAAGCAACCGAAATTATACTCAAGGTTGCTTTATTGGTTTGTGTGTTCCCTGTGAATAAAACCTGTGAGCTTTAAGAACTCCAGCTGAATTTTTTAGAATTATGACATTATTAATCAAATACGAATCTAATTCCCATTAAAACAATAGTTGCTGAGACAAACCAACCAAACCTGAACACCTAACTGAAAACTGCTATCTTAAACGTAAACATTATCCTCTTGGTTAGTCAAACCCACTCTCACCACCTTGTGGTGAGATTATGCAAACTTCAACAATTGTTTGTTCATCACCCAAATGATGATTGGTTGGTTTTGGAATGGTTTTAAAGGAGAATTAGGTATGGTTGGCATTAATGGGACAAACATTTAGGACTGAACAGATGAATCGTTTAAAAACGTTATAATTCAGCCACTATTCAATCGCTTATTTAAGAAGAAAACAAACAGACATTATCCAGCAGACAGCAGTACCTTCTCATCCACAGGGCTCTTCGGGCTCTCATTCTTCATCTTCTCTTCATCATGTTCTACCTTCACATCCTCCACTCCTCTGCATGGACTGACTTTTGTTATAGGTGCCACTGATGATAGGTGAACAAGACATTACTTTAATAAAGGATACCTGGGTTAACTCCCAAATGATGGAGCATGACAAATGTAGTTTACATCCTTTTCTTATTATATTGCCGTCATGTACATAAAAACAACATTACCTGCAGTATATGCAGCGTATGTCCAAAGGAAAGGTGCTTTATTCATGCAAGTCTCACAAATCATTTCTTGCAGCTCCACACAATCTGGCACTACACAACCCAAATGCTGAGAGAGGCAGACGGAGAGATAAATCTGTGATTACATTAAACTATGTTCCTGTTCTGCCTTATTGAAATTTGTTTCAAACTTAACTAACCCGACCATGAAGCCAGTCCTCACACACAACACACTGGATCATCTCATCTGAAACCTGCAGAGAGAAATTCATTTTAAAATTCATCCGCCAGGTCCAAATTCTAAATCCTGGTACAGGTTCATAAAAATTGCTCCTGACAAAATGTATTTAATGTAAATAAGTGCAAAAAGTTTAATTCAAATCACAACACAGAATTTAAAAAAAGACAGAACAGGTAATACTATAGCAATATATAAAGATTCTATTGATATGCATAATAGAATTCAACATAAACGAAAGCATATCACCTCATCTTCTGGATCAGGGTACGGTCTGTCACATGTGCAATACAAGCCAAAGAAATTGTGGCTGTATTTGTTCCCTGAATTCACCTTCTCTTTATCCTGTACGATAACATTCACAGTTGTAATCTCCATCACTACAATAAAACTATATGCATAGATTTATACTAAAGACAAACACAAAACTCACTGCAAAAAGCTTGCATTCCATTTCCCCAAATTTGTCATTTCCACAATCACATCGGAAATTCCTGTAACGCCAATAAGTGTTTAAATGATTAGCGCCTTTTCATGACATCATACGACAATCACGTTTATTATATACAAGCACAAATCCAGCACTACGTCATTACACAACTTGCCGTTGCATGGTTTCAAACATTTTTCATTTTAGAGCAATATCCCACTAAATGCGTTAGACTGACTGGTGTCTTATACTATATTAGCAAATAAACATTTTGAAATCACAATATCATGCATATGGTTATTTTTACCTTTTGGTATAAAGTTCAAAAAGGTCATGGCCTTCATGGCACTTATAAGAACATGCTAGACAGATTCCAGCTGGCTCTCCTCCCTTTGGTGTACATGTGTTGCAGGCATACAGAGCTTGACGCTTCACGTATCCCTGTTAAAGTAAAGCAATAACGTTTACATTTATGCATTTGGATGCTTTTATCCAAAAAGCATCCAAATGCAAGCGTCCAGACGCTTTTATCCAAATGACCCATGACCTTGGCGTTGTTAACGCCATGCTCTGACCACTGAGCTACAGGAAAGCTTATTATTGTTGTAATAAGCTTTCCAATAATAACAATAATAACAATATGCTCATTTTAACATGTAATTCTCATCCTTAGAATACCCTTGTAAATTCAAAGCTTCAACTTTGATTTTTCACCAACTAGTATCTATTCTGAGCTTAGATAACCAAGGCAGGATCAATCAGAATCAGAATCAGCTTTATTGCCAGGTATGTTTGCACATACGAGGAATTTGTTTTAGTGGCAGAAGCTCTACAGTGCACCAGAAAGACAGTGACAAGACAAGACACAGGTAATAAAAAAACAATAATATACAATATACAAATATTGTATATACAAATATATATATTTGTATATATTGTATATACAAATATATTGCATATTGTATATACAAATGTATAATATTGTATATACAAATATATCAACGCATTAATAGTAATGTTTTATTCTGTATATTCTACCAAATATTCTACGAATAAAACTTAGATCGACAAGCTGAACTAGGTAAAGATTTCCACTATGTTAGATTATAACCTGTATGCTTTGTGATTATAAGATAATATTCTGTTTTCACAATCAATTCAACTGGCAGGCATCACCTCTGGATACGAGCATTTCTCTGAATCACTGCCACCAAGGACTGCGGATGCTTCATTCTCTAAATCTTCATCTTCTTCTAACACGTCCACCAGAGATAAAACAGCCTCCTTTCCATCATTTGCCGCCATCCTTGAAGAACCGAGCGCAAAAAAATGTTTCTAGTTCCTGTTCCAGGGCACACGAATCATCTGACCGCTACAAAAGATCGCGTTTTACTAAATTCAGTAGGTCATCTGATATATATAACAATCGATACAATGCTGGAATATGTCATGCAATTTTGAAATTACACTGACGATCTTCCCGGGAGAAAATGTGACAATAACAAAAACAACGCTGCTTCCGGTTTATGTAAATACGAAACGTTGTCGCGGGAGACTTAATAAATAATAATTAAATAATTTAATAAACAGCGTTTGTTTTTTGTACATGTACTAATATATTACAGTATAAATGCGCATTTATCCTGGATAAACACAGAAAAAAATAAAATAGAAATATTCGATGAGTGGGGTTCAAAGGTTAAAGTTTATAATCAACATGGCAGCGTGCGAGCTGACTGGAGAGCTGAAATATAGAGATGGACAGACAAACCAGTTTACAGTGAAAGTAGATGACAATTTAAAATCGATGATAACCGGCATCAAAAAATTAAGTGCTGATATCTCAGAGGTTTTAACTGTACTTGTTGAACAAGAAAAAGGCTCCGCTGGAAACAACGGAGGAGATGTGGATGGTAAGCAGCTCTTGAGTCTTTGAGAAAACCAGCAACTACAACAAAATAATAATAAAATAAAACTCGAAGAACAATTTGAAGGTGGATAAAAGTGTCCAAGCTCTTTATTTTTTGTTATCAACGCTTACTGCAATTACAACAACTACGGCCTTTTACAGGATTAAGTTTCACCAAAATAAAAGTCACAATGAAAGTCTACGTTTCTGTTTACAATCAACAATTAACACATATAATAAAAATTAATTCTGTATATTCCCTATAAAGTAACCGTTATGATAAATCTTTTGAATGTAATAAGCAATTAATTGATTCTTTTGATCACAGCCTCATGACTCAGCCATTCACAATCTGAGTGTAAGTTTAATGATTAAGGAACCAATAGGCTAATGTATTATAAATTCCTAGTTCCTGTTAATTCCTTATTTTTTTACTCAGTAAAACCAAATAAATCTATTGGTTGTTTTTATTAGACATTATTTAAATATTTTGTTTTCTTCTAAACTTCATAGATGATGAGGAAGGAGACAGTGATGAAGAAGATGGTACAATAGACACCAAGTCATACTCAGAACCTCCAAATAAACGAACAAAGACTTGATAAACTGTCATGTCATAATATGGCAATTATGTTCTGTGAATCCTCTCTAATAAAAATGGATTTAGGATTTTGCCTTATTTTGTTTATTCGTTTGTGTTAATGCATCCGGTACTGTTCTTGTATGTTATTGTTTTCCATTAAAAATAATTATGTCAGCATACTTAAATTACTGATGGAAAAACAGTTTTGTTATTACAATTTGCTAGGCATAAAGTTACATATTTACAGCATGTTACAGCAAGTTATTTTTCTACATTTGTAAAACTATACCACTGTGGAATAAACGTTCTACGCAGCGATATAATGTACGTGATTTCTGAGTGACAACACTTTTTTCCTGAATGTAACACTCTTAAATGATATGCACTGCACAGATTTCTTTATTGATTTTTTTTGTCAAAATCTAAACTTGTTTCATATCACAGTGTATTACAATTGCAATGGCAAGTTAATAAATACCCATTACAGTATAAACTCACAGACAAGCCCTTTAAGACAAAATAATTTGCCTTATATTGAACATTTTAACAAATAAATAAAACCATTGACACGAAAACAAAGGAACTGTCTCCTTGCTAACAAGCTGTGGTTTTTAAAAGTGAAACTCATGGGTCTTGAGGAGTGAGAAAGGCTGAAAATACTGTTCAGATTCATTACAATCTTCCAGGTAATTTAGAATCAGATCTAAATTACCTTTGTGTTGCTTACACAAGTGAGTTTGTTCATGCTGTAAAATCAGGCTGATCTCCCTTGACAATTAGACAGGAGGTTCAGTGCACAAATATTCCATACAGACATAAACAAGTAGCCGTTTCCAAAACCTTCCTACAGATGTTTACATTTCCTATATGAAGACACAATTATCACTGTGACACGATAATCAGATCTGGAGCAATCCAGAAGTCTTGCATGTAGAAACTGTTTTTATCACTGACGTGTTACACAAAAACATTGTCACTGAGTATTTTTACATTCAAAGCACTATTAAAAACAGCAAATGGAACACATTTTTGGTAAAAAAAATAAGAACGTGTTACTCCATGTGTGCTTCACCCATGTTCACTGAAATGGTGAGTACAAACAGCTGGAACAAATCATTAGCCTTATACTATCAAAACATTGACATTTGATCTATATTTTATTGATGTGAAATCCAAACTTAAAATAATAAGCCTACCCATCATCAAACAGTGTAAAAGTGTATAACAATGTTGACCAGGCAGCCCTGTCACTATTTTTCAGCCATATGGTTGTCAGTCTCACACTTGTCTTATCTTGCAAATGTAAAAAACTGTTTCTGTAAATGTAAAATCAACAACCAAAATTCAGTGACATCTTGGAACTTGATTTCAGACTATTTTCATTTATCAAATTGAACTTTGATTACAAAAAATTAAAGTTTGTTTCTTTGCTGTTCAGTTAAATCACTCAAAAAAAGTGTTCTAACAAAAAAAACTGCACAGAACATTTTATAATCCCGTTATAAATCTGCTTTCATTAAAAGCACTAATTTTGCACTTGTGTTTTGACAGTATAATGAAATACATTTCTATCACACAATAAAAAAAAAACTGGTGTGGAACTGCAAATCAACCCATCAGTTAAGAAAAACATTGTACAAGAAAAAATAAACACTTTTCCCACTGAATGACTACAACAGAATCATGTTTATGAACCCACTTGACAATAAAAATGTTGCCCCAGAATCTGATAACATTCCAAAATCCTGCACTTCAAGTGTCAATCAGCTGCAATCTGCTGATCTGATTGGATGCCTTGGCAAAGGTCTGGTGGCGGTTGCAAATGACAGTAAGGCATATGGGCAGAATACAGTATCCCACAGTTTTGGGGTCCGCCCTTGTGCAGGAATACAGAAAGAGAAACACCTGAAGGTAGGGAATAAGGAAAATGGTGGCCCACAGCCAGAAGGGCAGAGAAAGAAGTTTTGTTTTCAGAGTCAATGTCCATGAAGTTGACGAAGGAGCCGAGGAAAAAGTTACTCCTGACCATTTTGTCTGTGCTCCGGCCATTTTCTCTACTTGGGACAGCGCAAGCCGGTTGTACGTTTGGCTGATTTCAAATATATAATACACTGCAGCAATACTGGCTAACAGGTATAGTCCAACACCTATCCACCCCATCCTCTGCCGGAAATTCATCATTCTCCATGCTCTTCTCTGTAAAAACACAGATAAAGATTCATCTGATGTACAAGTTAACAAAAAAAACGTTAACGATGTACACGTTAACAAAAAAACTAAGTCTCGCGTGAACGTAAAATCTTTTAAGTGAGCATATGGTTACTGACATAGTTACAGTTATTAAAAAACGAAAACAAGTCAAACTTAAAAGCTACGTGTTACTTATTTATCTGTGATACATTTAAAACTTTTACAAATATCTGCTTCCTTTAGGTTGTATGCGACACATAAAATGTAATAAGCGCGACTATTAATTGCAATCTCGCACTCAATAACATAAGAGGAAGTGATTTTAAAGTAACACAACAAACTCACACACCATTGAAAAGTCTTGATCACAGCTATTAATCAGCACTGTAGTTCTGTTATACAGCGACACGTCACTTATAACATCGCCTAAACACGTGATCTTGATTTTTACGAGGGTTACTTACTGTGATCACACGATCAATCCATTTTGCTCGGTTTTAAGCAATACAAAACACAACGCTGTCCCAGGAATGTTGTCATGCGACCCACTTCCTGGAATAGCGTCATCCGGGAATTTTCGGAAAATCGCTTACGTGACTTTACTATCCTCGCAAAGAACTCTACTGCCCCCCGGAGGATCTCTGCGGAATGTAAGTATGTAGGTTTACAGTATATACAGATACAGATATCTGGGTTTATCCCAGAGTTTAGTGGCATTTCCATGTTTTTAGTGATTACTAAAATTCATCAAAGCTTTTAATAAAAGATGTTTTTTTTTCAAAACATTAAATTAAATTGTTAAATTCAAATATTAAAGTTATGAAAGACACATTTTGTGTCTACAACACATACATTGCAAAAGGTTTTTTTTTTCAATTTTCTTTTTTCCTTATTATTAGGCGTTTGAATGTTGCATAAACGAATAAATGTATTCTGGATACATTTGTTATGTGAACAGGGCCGAGCCCGCCTCTGGAGGAGGGTGTGTCAGAGCAAATAAGTTTTCTCTTCCAAATGGCCAATCATTACAATAATGGACAGACCGATTGGATATATAAGGTTTAACATCTGACTTTAGCCAAGAGACATGAGTCTGTTTCATACCGTGGTGTGTCATGTTGAGTGTTAGTTACGCCGACATGTTTTGGTGCCATATAAAAAATATAACGAAGTTTTTATAGAATTGAACAAGTATTTATACAGAGGTACACGTATTTTGGAGGACATTGGCGATCCTGGATGGATTATTGACGACAGTCTTGGACATTACGAGACGTATGAGATAACATTCGATTAGAAATCTATATTTTTAGATTGAGTCAGCATCGGCTTTTTCGGAAGTGATCCTGTCAGGTAAGATGAAACATCTCTCGCTGCTGTTATTAAATTATCTTCGTAAAAACATCGTGTGTTTTCGTCAATCACCGGTTACTCTTGCTTTCTGTGTCGTTTTAAGTTCCGTAAAACTGCCGGTCCATGTTTAAATTAATAACCGCGTTTCTCTATCTAGAAATGCAGACCTTTGTGAAAGGAAAGAGGGTTGGATACTGGCTCAGTGAGAAGAAGATTAAAAAACTACATTTTCAGACTTTCGTGGATATGTGCAGGTGCGTAAAGCGCGCGTCTGCAGCGCGAGTCATACAGTATGTCACAATCAATTGATCCAAAACTCCAGGAAATTGGGGATGACAGTGATAATAATGTAGTGTAATAAACACGATTCATGCTCTTACCTCATTTTGTTACGTTCAACTCAGAAAAAACTCTCTACCCCAATCCAAGAAGTCAATGTGTATTGACAAATAAGGACGTCTAAGATGATACAAACGAGAAATGTTTGTGTCGAGTTTCTACACAACTGTGAACCTTACATGTTGATTTCGTACGTCGTTGAAAACCGATTATACCAGAATGCTGTGATTTAACGTCAATTTGATTTTATGTCATATAGCGTAAAAAGGTACTGAAATACCAAGAAGTTTTTTTAAATATCAAGAATGACGAAGTTATCAGTGTCAACTATTCTTCTGAAAGTTACTCTGTTGGACCCTCACTAAATGTGTATTTTAATGAAAATATTGCTGTTATCTTTTTTGAGAACTTACCCATGGGTATCCAATACATGAGTACCCAATAGACCCAAATAAAAGACAATGCCAAACAGTTTATATTTTAATAAAATTATATTAACAGTCTTGGGATTCGCATATTTAGATATGATATTAAATCTGTAAGTAAAAAGACAGAAGTTAGACAAAGTTCACGGATTACCTGAATAAGCGGTCTGAGGAGTAACATTGCGCGCATATCTCTTTAAACTCTATGCATTCCTGCGAGGCCGCTGTTTATGCTTATTACATAACTTATTCAGAGCTAAAATTATTTGCTATCTTGGGTTACTCGTCTCTGCATTGTTGTGCATATCAGTAAGTGTGAGTTTTGTTTGTGGAAGGAGGCCATACATTACATACATTTCTGTACGGATGGTGTATCACGCATGGGCTACATGATATTTCTGAGAAAAAGTAACATGATCTGTTTTTTACACACAGGTAACCTTTTTTAAATGGGATTTTACCTAAACTTGATTAACGTGTTTAATTCTGAGGTTTCAGAAGCACACATGCAGTTCAGGCTGTCAGTCAACACTGCTAGCATACCCGTTCAAATTCATTATGTAAATATGAGCTGCTGATTGCCGGTGATATAAACTGTTAGTTTTTACAGACTCTTAGAACCCCTATATAAATGTCACTTATTTGGGTAAAAACAGCAGTCTTAACTTTTGTTTTCTCCCAGTTCTTGGCACTTCAGTGTCATTTGTGTTATTTAACATGTGCAAGGACATACTTACAACGTCTTATTGAAAAAATGCATTATGCCTTAAATATGTAATTAATATTTCCAGAACAAATATTTGTTGATCTGAAACTGAGTCATCAATACCATAATTATATAACCACAGAGTGTCCATTTAAAAATAAATAAAAGGATAATTTATTTATTTTTTGCTTTCTAGGAAACAAGGCATAGAGATGATCCAGGTAAGCAAGACATTGTTGGTCTTTCTTTCGATAATCTTCCATAACAACAGTACCTGTCTATTATTATGATGTTGGTGCCACAATACCATTGTCAGCCCCAATAGTGCCTTTCACTAAATGAGGATTACCTAGTATGCCTGTTGACTTTCCAATTAATTTAAATACTCACATTGCATTTACATTTATTTTCATCAGCATGTTATTCGTGTTATTTAAAAGCAAATGATTCTGTGTATGAGTTTTAGTTGGAGGCCGTCACATTAGACTGTGTGTTATTTTCAGGCAATTGAAATGATGCATTTTGTGGCCTGCCACAAAATAATACTTAATAATGCTGGCGTAGCTAATTATAATGACATAAATAATGCTAATATTGGTTTTGTTGCCATTAAATAAATTGCAGTAAAAATGTAACGATTCTAGACTCTATTTGCTTCAAATCAGTTCCCAGACAGTTTGTACTATAACCTAAAAACATAAACAAGACCACTTATAAAAAATGGCATTAATGACAATGAAAAACACATATTAGCCTCCACTTGGCCAGTACAGTTCATATCATATCAAGCTGATCTTAAAGACTTAGAACTGAACCATGATAGATTATCCATCATTATCCGCTTATCAAGCAGTTCTATAAGGAAGTGCACATTAGAGAACATTAGTGCATTGGGATAGCATAGTACACAAAGGTCTTGCATTGGTCCCTGTTTAATCTCCTGTAGCCTACTTGGCTTCAGTCAGGAGAATGGTGCTTTGGAGGATATGTTAAACCTGATGTGTCCTCATTGATAACAGCAGCAGTTTCTCACACTAACCCTATTTTTACCAATGACAAACTGTTCCTGCTTGATTTCCCTCAAGTTAGAAGATCGTCATCATCGTGTTGTGTTTGCTGAAGGATGGCGAGTTAATTAACAGCATTATTACTATTTAAAGAGCGATTCACGTCCTTGTCAACCATGTTTATGTTGTGTTAAGTTGAAGTGAAGCTGAGGTGGCGTTAAGATAACTCCTTACAAGGATACACCTTACTTTAACAAACCGAGCAGGTTACAGTAACTGGTTAAAATAAATGTGTGTTTATGGACAAACATTGTTTTGCACGGTTTTGAGTGTACACGGCATTACTGTAGGGAATTCTGGGAAGAGTTTCACAGTCACCTTGTTATGTTTTGAATGTGAAGGCTGGTGGATTCGTGTTCCTTCAATGTCACCAGTTGGAGAAACTGGTGACTCCCTCTCCAAACGGGAGAGGGGGATTTAACGATGGAGCTAGTTTTTTTCAGTCTACTGTATTTTTGGCTAGACAGCTCTGCTGATAAGAGTCTGATTTACTGAGGGCTTTTCTCCACTCCCAAACTGAATTGACTGATGCGTAATAAATGCCTCTTTGCTATCCACACCCTAGACTAAAGCATAGACTTTGACCTGTTTTTGTCATACAAAAGGCATAGACCTTATATGGTCACTAAAGTATTTAACTCAATAGTAAACAGTCGGTGGGCTGATCACATTAGAATTTAGAGTGTCAATAATGTGATTATGTGATTGCTGAATTATCACTTAAATCAATCATCAGGAGACAGCTTAACAAAATGTTAATCATATTTTAATGTGAATTTCATGTTATCGCTTTGTGAAAAATAATTAATTGTGCCTTGAGTATCTTTTATGATTTGAGGCTTTGTGTAGTGTGTTTTCTGAAGGCAGATGTTGTCATTAGATATTTATTCTTCATCATATGAGTCCTCCTCTGGTCAGCATGTCCTAATTCGCTATTTAACTATTTTATTGTTCCATAGTACAGATATACAGTTTAATAACTGCTGGTTCAGCATGTTACCACAACAGAGATAAGATAGTTCTACATTAAGCTTTTACAAGACTGTATGCACATTAAATAAAAAAAAATGTTATAACCTGACAACCATTCAGTTAATAATATTGTAGCAGGTTTGTTTACGTACTGTGTCGGATACATCTGTATTATCAACTGAGAGATTTTTTAATTAATATTTCCTTTTTATATTTTTGATATTGTGTCAAGAACTATCTCTAACGCATGACTGATAAAACAATTCAGTCATCAAGATAATATAATTACACATCATTAATTTATTTATTCATTTATTATTATTAAACATATAATTAGAAAAAAGATGGACCCTTGTTGTTTTGTTTGTAGGTTTGCTAGCACCTACATTTCACACATCTGTATGAACATGCTCCGCAGTATTCAACAGAAGATACAGTAGCAGTAAAGTTACTAACAGTTCCTGCTTCAGGAAGAAGCTGGTTAGATGGCAACTGGAAACAGGAGAGCGATAGCTTGGCACAACAAATAATGCATTGTTATGTGAAAGAGTGAATCTGATCTCTGGTGGTTCTGGTTAAATGACTAAAACATTAACTGTTAGCATGAATTATTCTGTTGTACTTCACTACAAAGCAAGTGAGTCTTTTGAAGTGTTGTGATGTGTACTGATAATCTGTATTGGTGGAATCTGTGTGTCATTCTGTGCGTCATGTTTGTTGCAATACTTCCGTTGTGCTGCTTGTGATAACATTTCCAGACATTGTCATTTAAAGGGAACAGACATTGAAGTGATCCAAATGAAGTATTCTCTCATCACTAAAGGTTAAACCCAATAGGAATATATCCACTGTTTATCCCAAGCTGCCATTTTGTTGTGATGTGTATTGTTTCAGAACATAATAAACTATTTGTCCTAACCCGGATGACAGATGACAGATTATACTTTATATTAAGGGTAACAGGTCACTATAAATGTACATTTATGTTTGATGTTTTCATCCATGAGTACAAGTCAAACACAAACAGAGAAGTGTGATACTTACTGTACATATTGAAAGAAGTCACATGGTAAAAAATGAGGTAAAGGTAAAAAATGCAATAAGTCAATCAGTGTTTCCTATGATCTTTAGTTTACAGTGATTAGCCGCGAACTGCTAAAGTGTCATTCCATTAACATACATTAACATCACCACATAAATATCTGCCCTATAAGTAAACCATTTGAGCAGTCTGAATTTTCCAGGAAACTGGATTAGCTAAAATTTTAAAACATTTTTGTGGTTGTTTTCTGTGTATGCAGGTTATTTTGTCAACCTGTTCAATCAAATTGACTAAAGCACATATTAGCGTACATATTTCTTAAAGAATAATACATTCACATCAAATATAGCAGACAAATTTACAGACAAATACATCCTTTATTCATATATTGACATTAAAAACAGAGGGTTGTTGAAACATGACCTGTGGATGTTAACTGAGTTCTTGACCTTGTTCTTCCGGTCTAGCTGGATCTGAGCCAGCCAATAGAGAAGCAGGGTCCATTTGATGTCATTATCCACAAGCTGACTGACCACATTGTTGATGCAGACCAGAATGTCACAGAGTCTGTACTACTCATAAAGGGTTTTCAGGTAAACAAGCACATAAACTTAAGTTACAATACAGTTGACTGTGTTAGAAGAGCAGAGGGTTGTGGGTTCGATTCCCAGGGAATAACATTTTTTTGATATATATGATATATAATGTTAGAACAGTGCTTTACTAACAATTCTACTAGGATGTTTTTGATAACTTTAGGAGAACTGTTAAAGAACATTAGCCAGTCTAAGATCTAAGATCTTACCCTGTTTGCTGGAAGTTGGCAGTAACAACTTAAAAAATGTAATGCTGTAACACTGAACGGAAAATAAATGTGCTGACATTATGCTTTTCATTATACTGCATATTCAAGAAGGCCGTTATAAATTGTCAGTGTTTCTGACCCCTTTCCAGGACTACGTAGACGCTCACCCTGAGACAGTTATTCTGGACCCTCTTCCGGCCATACGTACCCTGCTGGACCGATGCAAATCGTACAAGCTAATCCGTAAAATTGAAGACTGCATGCAAGGTCTGTCTACAGCAGAGCCAAACACAGATGCATATTAACTACACATGGAAAAAGTTGTCATGTCATGGTTATTATAGATGACTTTTATTGTTCTGAATGTTACAAACACTACCGAAACATTTTTTATGAATCTGAACAGCAGTAACATTGCTTGCATTTAGCTAGCCTGTTTACAATTCATTAGCGCTAAAGTGTTCCGTGAACCAGGCCTGTAGATCCTCTTTTGTTCTCCAGAGGAGCCTAACATGAGGAGGGCTGGTTTTGGCCTTTCCGTAGGGGAATTGCGAGGCTTTGGGAGGGCTTATGTCCTAAAGCTGCTGAGTTGTTCATTCTTTGTACTGCTGGCGCGCTGCATTGACTGCTACAGAAAGAGCATGAGGCCCTGCGGTAGCTGCAGGCCAGCAGAATCACCAGCTGTGAGTGTGGCACAGTGCCTAAGGGATTCCATCTCTAATTTCACTCTCATTCATCTAGGGGTAGAACTAATCAATTTTAAGCATATTTTAGTGCAAAATGACATCGAACATTAAGGCATTCACATGTAAAGTTCCTGTCTTCAAATTAGAGGAACCAATGTTGAATAATCAGAACAATGTCAGAAAGGCTACAAGAGGGACCTGTGGGTACAGGAGTGCTGGCTGAGGGTTAGTGTAAAGTTAACCATCAGCCTCGTTGCTTCCTCCGTCTCTAGGAAAGAGAGGACTCTGTTTAGGATACAAAGGGAGTGACTGTTTTCTTGGGCCCGTTTACCAGGCAACCGCTTATGGCTATTAGCTTATAAAACAACACTGCAAAGGATTCTGGGAAAAGAAAGATAACACAGCTCATATACTCTGCGCATTACACAAGATCCAGTTTTGAAATAACTTACTTGCCCAACACGACTGCTTGTTTGGCACTATCTGCAGGAACAATTAATGGCTGATTTAGTATAATAAGTCAGGACATATTTTTCCATGAGCTAAAATACTGTTTCCATGTCTGTTGCATGTGAGTAGATGACAACAGTCTGTTGTGGTCCCCGTGTTTCAATGTAAAACAAACACTGCATTAAGTGACATTGGGCTGATGGTCTTACCCAAGTGGCTAAAGCTCTCTACTGTTTTGGATGAGTTATGGTTAATTGACTTGTTTATGCAGGTTGTTTATGTCCATCTTGCCGATCATAACAAACCCATATTCTTCATGCATCATTGTCAAATATTAATCACATGACTGTATGTGGAGCTTTAAAGGCTCTGATTGGTCGTTTGACTAAAACAGTTTTGTGTGCTATAATGTCAGATGAGCTACACTGAGTCACTCAACAAAGGAAAAGATTGTTTTTTAAGGGACTATAAATAGATTGTAAAAAAACAGTTTTTAAGATTCAGTTGATGGTTAAACATCAAAAGAAGGTTGAAAATGTGCAGATATCTCAGCAGTTTGGTTATATAGATTCAGAAGTAATACTGTTCTGTAGGAAGGATACTCCTCGCTTAAAAGTGTGCAGGTTACGCGACATTAAGACAAACTCTGTGTCTGCTAGGAAATATGTTGAGGGTGTGCTGGTTAATCTCAGAATGCTGTCGTCGTGTCTGAGACGTTTTGTGTATGTTTGAGAAAAGAGACGAGAGAGAAATGAAAACACATAAAAGAAAATAGTTTGGGGGTCAGATACATCACATTGTGTTTGTGTCAGACTTTTAAAAACAAAAGCTCAGAATCGGTGTGTAAGCAAACATGGCGAGGTCCTTAAGGTGCTAAAAGATTTGACGATGTTTTTAAACTGTTTGTTTTTCTTAGTATTTAAATATTTACTGACATAATGATCGTGGAAGGTTAAATATTTTGGTTTGCTCATTTAAAAACAAAAAGAATGGAAGAAGTTTTTATGCAACAGGTTATATAGGTTCTATAAATGTTTATGTAACGTTCCTATAGTGCTAGCAATGCCAAGATCATGGGTCTGATTCCCAAGGACACAAATTGATTAAATATTTAAATAATACTCGAATGCACTGTAAGACATTAATATAAATAGATCTTAAATAACTATCACGATCTATCTTTGTGAGATCCATGTCCACGTGTTTTTTTTAGACGACAGGATCTGCTCCCCTCCGTTCCTTGTTCTCAAGAGTGAATGTAGTGCAGAGAGCCTGGAGCAGCTCCACAAGAATGGAATTACGTTTCCCTTCAGTGAGTTTAGTGAGAATTCTTCATGAGAGTTTACAGATGGATGTGTTGTGATGCACCTTTTCACAGTTTTGTGTCATTTCAGTTTGCAAAACTCAGGTAGCTCACGGCACCAACTCCCATGAGGTAAGAGATCATAATTTTAGAAATATTGTTTACTAATATTTAAAGATAAGTAAAGATATGAAATGTTTATTTAATAATTATTGTAAAAGTATGTCATTGTAATATTTTTGTTGGATACAGAAGGATACATTCTGCTTTGGTTCAGATCTGCTTTGTGTTTTAGACTAGATGCATCTCAAACTAGGTTCATTTTATGTTAGATAATATACAACACGTGGGACATTTGGACATTTGGTGTCTCTTATGCTTGACAATGTAATGAGACACCAAATATACCCTATTCATTCATAGGGCTTCATATCTATTATATAGGTAATAGATAAATGTGGTTGACTGTAGTATTTTTCATATCTATTACATAAGAGTTACTACACAATGTTAGTTAATGATTTCTAACAAGCCGGTTCTCATTAAAAGAATACATTTTGGATGCAAGTGCTTCAGAAGTATCACAGTGATTAAATGAAAGCAGGATTTGTAATTTAGTGAAGTGAGAGAGCTGGAGAAGGGCACTATATGCTGCCTTTGATATCTCAATAAAATCATGCTTTTTAAAGGGCATGTTGATTCATTTCAGTGGCTGTGAAAGTGAACAGCAAACATAACAGCTAACAGCAAATGATTACTTCAGTTTTTGAAGGAACATTAAACAATATAATAAAGCCAGAGCTCGTATTGCACTGAATCACAAGCAGTTCTGCTGTGCCTGTGGATGATTAACAGGGGTGCAGCCTCCGTTGCTATGGAGACCATATCTTTGATTGTCAGTGACTAATATAGAGTCAAGGTTTCAGCTCACTCACATTCCTTTAGAATAATGCTCAAAGACACTAGTCCATTTGTTTCATGGTGTTGACAGTGAGGGGTGTACCAGATTAATGTGTCACCACCAACAACTGTGTGTGTGTGTGTGTGTGTGTGGGCGGGGGGTTTCTGCAAAACCTGACAATCATTATTTGTAAACAAGCTATAAAAATTACGTTTTATAAATAAATAAGTACAATTTTTTTTTTCAATTTAAAAAAGGCAAACTTTAGGGTTAGGTATAAATGTTAATATAACTCGCTGTGTATAAAAACAATAAGTCAGTGGAATGTCCCCATTTAGATAGACATTCAGTAAACTTTTGTACGTGTGTGTGTATGCATGTGTGTGTTCTGGTATTCGCTATGTTATGAGAATACTGAGAATGGATGGGGAGATTTATGTGGCAATTTTAGTGTCTTGAAAGTACATATAACCACACCTCACAAGCCAAGGGTCACTATGTCACCTTTAAAAGAATGATAGGCTTTCCATGTTTGCCTCTGTACTTTAAAAGACCATTACAAGAACCATATATTTTTTATGGCAGCCCTTTAACTGCTTAACCTACAGCCCACCTGCTGTGGAATGTGTTGTTGATGTGTTGATTTGGTTTCTGTTCAATAGATGGCCATCATCTTCAGTGAGGAAGATCTGAAAGACATCAAGCCCCCTTGTGTCATCCAGAGCTTCATTAACCATAATGCAGTTCTGTATAAAGTGTTTGTAGTGGGAGAGGCTTACAGCTTGGTACAGCGGCCCTCAATTAGGAATTTCCCCCCTGGACCCACAGGTCAGTTGTTCCCTCCAGCATCCTACTGTACCTAAAAATTTAATTAGATTTAAAATGATAAAAGATTCATAGTGTTTGACATAATCACTGCTTTGTTTGCAAACATTATGTTTTTAAACATAACAAATCTGATTCACTGATTTAGCCCTAAGAATCAAATTGCTTACTTGTTTTTATTAGCACTGAATACAACCTACTAAGCAGTGTGGTAAAACTTTGATTATGCACATGGAAATAGAGACAAATTAACAGATTGCACTCGATGTGTGTCACAGGCAGAATCACAGCCAATAAAATCACTTTATAAGGTGAGAGGTTGAGATATTTAGACATCAGGTCTCCTTTGGCTTGCTTTAGAACTTGCACACTGTCATGCAGACAGACATATATCTTAACAAACGTACTTTGTCTGAAACTGTTTATATGACCTTATGTTTGAAAGCTGCATCAGGGACAATGTGAAATTGACATTAATGGTACTCGTGATCAACTCTGTTTGATGTCCAGGGCCTCTTACCCTGTCTAGAACATTCTGTTGACATATGTCAGACCCTGATTCTTTCCCTCTTTTTAAAAGAAGTGGTTTATTTTGTCTCTCACATGGTATGTATTCAAAAGCGACTCAAAACATTTTGACATTTTTAGAATTATGCCCCCAATGGCCAATCAAATCCACTGTTGCCCCACTGTGTTTATGATGACTTTGTGATTTCTGTTGCTTTAACTTAATAGAAAGACAGTAAGATGGGAAGGGGGTACTCTTCATAAAAATCAATAAAAGATCATGTTCAAAATAAGAATATGAAGTTTGTGTTTTTATCACCTAGACAGGAGAGCCATTTCCTTCAACAGTCACCATGTGTCCAAACCGGAGTCGTCTTCTCACCTGACCTGTGTAGGTCACTTACATTTACTCAAGTAAATTGTTTTGATTTTAAGTGTACAATAAAAATGTAAAGCAAACCTAAACCAAACTCTTTTCACATTAAATACCTATTCTGGAACAATTCTGGATTAAATACCTAAAAAATTAGCAACAACCTTGATTTTAGACATTTAATAAGTCTTTTATTAAAAGACTTGTCTGTTAAAAAGGTTCAAATTACTATATTTTATCAATTGTTTGTTAAGAGTTTAATATACAGCAGACACATTTAAAGGATTTTCATAGTAGCTATGAACAATTATAGTAAAACTTTCAGATTGTGTTCTATTCCTGGTTTTCTCCAGAGGGACAATACGGAGGGTCAGTACTGGGCACCAAACCGTGATGTCATTCAGAAAATTTCCAGAAGGTTACGAGAAGCTCTTGGCATTTCTCTGTTTGGGATTGACATCATTATCAACAAGCAGACCGGCCAGCACGCCGTCATCGACATCAATGCGTTTCCAGGTACGTGCAGTTTGTCAGAGTAAGATCAGAGGAGTTTGTGTCTTTAAGCTGTTGCGATGTATTTTATCTTTATGCAGGGAACCTATAACAACTTTCGAATAAGCAGTGCAGTAACACAGACACATCACATGGTGTCAGTAGAGAATCATCTGGTTCGTTTTATTTTAATAACAGTTTTCTTCTTTACGTTGTTTAGTACATGATTACGTAAATCTCCATCATAACAACATTTAATAGAGTGAAGACACTCTGCTTTTACCGCAGTCGTCATGTCACTGATTTTCTAAAGAGATCATTTAAGTCATTTAAGAAAGCTTGGGAAATATACATTTGAAGTACCCTAGAATTAGACCACTAGATGAACTGTAGGATACCCTAATAGTAACTGCAGACACAGCTGTGTTTGTCGGCTTACAGTATGTTTAAAAGCCACCTGGCCTTCTCTTTGCTTGTTGCTATGGTGACCTTGTGTATCTAGCAGGGAAGGCCCTTTGATATCTCTTAGCGACAGGCACGAGTCCCATGACAGTACAGGAGTTCAGCAACAGATGATATCTGTTCTCACCTAACTGCTATTTTATTAATCTCCCTCTGAGAGCTCTGGCAATCCATTCAGCACCATTATAAGATCACATCGTGGGGAAACCATACTACACTAATCTCAAATGACCTTTATTTGTTTTCTAGGTTATGAGGGAGTCCCAGAGTTTTTTGATGATCTGTTGAATCACATCACCAGCGTCTTGCAAGGTCAGGTATCTAACGGAGCAGCCGACGGCCATCTGAAAGGAAAAGGAATAGCACACAACCCAGCTGTGGCCTGTAGGAAGCCCTGTGGCATGCTGGGAAATGAAGGCAACGGCTGGCTGATGGACAGCGAGGGAATAAACAGAGCATTTCATCAGCACACTAGGTCCAGTTTAGCAGCAGCCGAAACGTCATCACAGTGACCCTCCGGCCCATGCCGGTCTAATAGAATATTTCATTTTGAATTACCATTCACAAACCAAATGAACCCTCATTAAATTGCTTATATGGGGTGTGGAGAAATTACATGGTCCAAAAATTCCAAGCGTGCATGCTGTAGGCCGTAAATAAATGTGCATTGATTGTTTTCCCACAGTTGATTTATTTAAATTAATGTTTGAACTGAATGAACTGATTTTGGATGCATATGTAATTTGATTTTCTTTTATAAATGACTTGCACTGAATGTGATTTACAGAGAAAGGGCTTTGTAGAAGGATTGAAAACTTTATTAATACAGTATTTATATATTAATGAGCTACATAAGAGGGAAAATGAGTGTCATGATTTGTAACTGTTGGATGTTGCACTTTTTAGAATTGGAACTGATGCTTCTAATATGTATGACAAACTTTGGCCAAAATTCTGGACTGGGGAGTATGAACACCATTAGTTCTGTCTGCCATCTGGTGGCAATTAATCTCCTAAAAACTGAATTTGCTGCTGTGTTTACTTTTCAGAAACCTAACACTGATTCTAAGATGCTTTTATAAAGTAACCAGTTTGTATCTGGAGGGACCTGTTGTTTTCTCAGGTAGTTCTTGCAAACATCCTTCTCATGTTGACAGGTGCTATACGAGTATACAGGATTATGCATTGTTAACAAATAATAACACATTTACATACCATATAATACACTGTGTCTATGGGAGAAATGACAGTTTATCATTATGACAAATGTCAGGGTTGATATTTTAACACAGTGTGTGTTAAAGGGTAAAGTTTAGCCAAAAAACACATTATGTTATTGGTTACTGACCTTCATGTTGTTCCAAACTACTTTTTCCATTGAACACAAGAGAAACTTTGACACAATATTTTTAACTATGATTTTTCATACAATAAAACTGAATGAGGTTGTCAGTCACTAATGTCCTTCCCATCAGTGTTACACAGAAGATTAAAATCAGGTTTGGAACAACAATATGTTCCAGCATTGTTTTTGGGGTGAAATGTCCCTTCAATTTTGTTTGTTGTCCTGTTCTGTGTCCCATTGTGGTGTTATATTTGTATATGATGTTTAATTTATATAAATGTTGATAAAAGGCAGAAGAGCATTTTAAACGACATAAAACAATGAACTAGAGCATATAAACACTTCAGATTTTTTCCTGTTGTATTTACATCAGTTACACCTGGATTGCAATTCAGTTCAGATTCAAACACAGTCACATTGAATCACATACTTAGAAAAACAACTCTCTTTGTTTTTTATAATGAATCCCAAAAGCAGTTCATTACCGTCATCACCATATCTAATAAAAACATTATTGCCTATGGTTCATACAACACCATATTATCAGGTAAAACCTCTTAGACATGTACCCTTACAGCATGTATGTTAACATGTCAGGCTAATATGATATTCTTGGTAGTTTGTAGCACATCATTTTACATTATATGTATTCAATGCCTGAATTTGCTCAGGACAAGCCAACACAATAAAGCAAAGCACAGGAGATGGGGACATGATGGGACCTGAGCCATGACCTTAATGACTGACACCAGAGGAGTCACTTGGGAGTTTTATATTACAAGTAGAGGGATTAGGCAGAGAATCGGTGGCGCTTGCATGGCTGTGGACTGAGCGAGAAGGTGAGAACCTCATCTTGAGTTAACATGCCTTTCTGCTGAAGGAGAGATGAAGGACAGGACTGAGGATGGTGGAGAGCTCAGCCTCGTCTCAGTTCATGAAGCTTCTGAGCCACGCTTTCTAGTTCAGACTCGATGATGGCCAGACTCTCAATCTCAGCGTCCTGAACAGAGAGAGAAAAGCATTTTAATGACACAAATTGATGTCCAAAACTAGTAGAATAGCTTTCAAATTAAGCATTAATTTTTATTTCACATATTTTTCATGTTATAGTATCACATAACAAATGTCAATGTTGAATTAAAAATGTTAACTAATGTTAACTAAAAACATTAAAATTCTTACGTTCTTAATTTCTTAGTATTTTATGTCTGCCTTGTGCTTTAGTGATGCATGCACACAGAAGGCTGACATAGATTTCTGTGCAGACGCTGACATGGACTTTAGCAAAATCTGATGATTCATGTTGTCTCAGCATAATTCGAGAATGTTCCAATAAGCATCGTGTGTGCTTTCATGAAAACAACAAAATCTGACCTTCTTCAAAAGTGTTAACATGATCAGTGTCAGAATGTCTTTATGTCTAACTTTAAACCTTTCTGTGATTGTGATAGATTGTGACTATGAATGTGATTGTTAATGTGGCTGTGCTAATGACTGTGATTGTGACTGGTTTTTAATGTGATTGTGATTATGACCGTGACGGACTGGAATTGTGATTGTGAGCATGAATGTGATAGTGACTGTGATTGCAAATGTAATCACAATCCACTGAGGGTCTTTTACCTCTGTCTTTCTGCTGGCACTGCCCTCTTCATCCCTCTTGTCTTCTGGTTCGGTCTGGGCCATAAGCTGTAGCTCGTGCTCCTCTGGGCTCCTCCACAGCTCCCCCTCTTGATTCATCCTCTCCTTAGAGTGCTGAAGCGCTCCCCTCTGCTCCTCCATCTTTTGGCCTGTCTCTACTCTCTTGTGGGTCAGTTTGCTCATGTGACTCCAGCGCTTCACTCCAGCCTCTCTCTTCTCCTCCTCCAACTCATCCTTCTGCTCTTCTTTTGAATGTGTCATCTCCTTTTCTTCTCCCTCGTGCTCTTCAATGTCTTCCATAATGGATTGTCTTACCTCTGGATTTGCTTCTAGACCATCTGTGACCGTTGCTCCTTTAGATAATAAGGGGAACACAGTTGTGATTGTAGTATTAATATATCCTCTCTCTTTCTTTCTTTCTCTCTCTCTCTCTCTCTTTCTCTCTGTCTCCTCTTGCTCATTATTCTACACACACACTTTTAAGAAAAAAGCCCCAGGTACTATTGTGCAGTGTCAGCAAAGACTCACTCTTCTAAATGAAATGTTCTCGCCTGCCAGCCCGCTGGTCACTGCTGGATGTCTCTTACCCCTGACAATCCCCCCTCCTTCTGTCTCTATAGATGAAACAACATGATCTCCTGGGAAATGGGCATGTTGGTTCCAAACGTTCCTGCTCGGATAAGCGGTGTTGTAACGGAGTTGTCTCTAATCATTTTTAGGACCGCTATTAAGTAAATATATTAAAGTCACCCTAAACGTGCCCTTTCCATGACTTCCACATTCACTGCATTCCCAAGGGCCACTTTGATAAGCAATAGCCAGTTGCCTTCTCCATAAATTACCAAATTAATTCAGTGGGCCACAGCGCAGCATGGAATTCATTTCGTAGATGGAAGCACTCAAGCCCTGCAATCCACCCCTTCTCACTCACTTCCGAGTACCCTGTACGAGACACTGCTCACCCTCCTGAGGTTCAATACAATTAGCTTGAGCCTTTTGACCACACGCACACTTTCATTGGTTTCAAAGAATAGTGATTGTTCCTATTGAGAAAACATTAAAAGGTGACATTGTGAGGAGGATGGCTAGTTTTTCAGTCTCCTGGGTTTGGCACATACAACTGACCTTCTGTGAGAATTCTTCTTTTGAAATGAACAGATAAGCATTGGTGCTCAACATTATATAAATGTGTTTTAGATGTTGGTCGTCAGCATGGGATTCTAGGGAGCTGAGACGGAAACAACTTATGTTTATTTTTTGCAGACCAGCACCAAACCTGCAATAAGCAGCATAAACCAGATGCTGAAGCATCAGTATGGGGACGCGTGCTTTTCAGTAGTTATTACACATCATAATACTCAATGATTCGAACACAAAGATGGCAGATGTGCTACGTTTGAGTTTTATAATTACCCTGTTTATGGTAAGTTAGATTGTATTCCTCCTTCTCCAAGCTGGAGGGTTTCATCTCCTCCTGATTCTCCTTATCACCTATTGTGGCCTCCTCCTGTGACTCTCTCTTCTGCTCCAGGTTCATGGAGGTGTGAGGCTCTTCTTCATGCTCCTCTTCCTCAGCAATGTTGTTCCTTTTTTGAGACTCTTGCTCTGACTCCTCGCTCTCCTCACTGGCTTCTCTCTTCTCTGCAGCCTCTTCTGGTTTCTCCATGGCAACCAGCATCGACTGATCATCTGTGGTATGGCCAAAGGTTATGTGTAGGTTAAGTGCTCATTTGTGGATCATTTATTTTAAACGGCTCTGTGGCTTAAATGACATTTAATGCCGTTAACATGCCGTGCCAAGAATAAAATGATCTATTTGACAGACAGACAGAGAGATACAGATAGATACAGAATGGTATGTAGCTTAATATCTCCCACAGGCTTGTGCCCACACAGGTATGACATATCCAAAACATCTGTCTGTAAAACTGATTCAAAACAAGAAGTTGACCCGATGAGACACATGTGCCCTCTGCCCTGATTCTGTCAGAATGCTGCTTACACCGTGTGTAAGTGCTGTGCTGTAGGCAGGAAGTGACTTAACATGGCAATTAAAACAGTGGATTGATCTCACCTGCAGTTTTCTTTGTGTCTTTAGGGAGGCTGGTCACATGATCAGGTTTGTCCCCCGGGTGCCTCTGCGCTCTCTCGTCTCTCGTCCCTGTGAAGCAGTTTGGAAGGGACACGGTCATGTTAATACAGCAGCTTCTTGGAAATAAAACAGAATCGGTGGATTCTCTTCCACAGTTCATCAGCAATGTTACACAATCCTCTACATTTCGAATTACCTACTGCTGCCAGAAAAGCCATTAGCACCCAGCTGACATTTTGCTGCCATTAGCGTTTCTCTATGGGAAAGTTTCACGCTCCAATCAAATATCGAGCGTCGACTCTTACCTTCCGCAGCGATATCTTGCAACTCTTGGAGAAAATTTCGGTGACGAAGGAGGGTCACGAGTCTGTCATCTGCAACAAACACAGCACATCTCGCAGGTTTTGATTTGGTTTCCATCATCCATACTGAATTCTGTCAAATGCGTTCACATTGTCTCCAAACCCCAAATCATTTTCACTGTTCAGCACTTTTACATGATCTGCATTAATTGCACAAAAATGCAGCGCCTGTCCAGAGCTTTATTAATCATCGGTCCTGCCGAGAGAGAGTATAGAGAGCGTGTGAGGGAGAGAGTACAAGCAATAAAGAGAGGGAGACGAGAGATTTGCGTTGAATTAAAGTCGAGTCAAGCTTTTCCTTTTTTGCTGACCGACAAAGAGTGCAGAGTCGACTGCTCACTCCGCAGATACCATTCTTCTCTTAGCTGTGTCTCAAACTGCCTGTGCTCCTGTTTCTCAGCCAAACTACTTCATAAACTTTGCTTTTGTTTTTATAACAAAAAACACAAGACAATCTATGAAAAAATAAATGAACACCACAGACAACACATAGTTCATCAATTACTAATTATTTACAAAAAAGTTTATAAAACACCAAAAATCTATAACCACACACTTCAGTCAGTCATATTAGTGTCAAAATTAGTATTAAACAAAGAAAAAAGGGAAAAGTTCTGACTTTTCATTAGACAGTATTTTATATAATATTCCTTTTTTACGCTTTTTTTCAGGTTAGTTCATCCAAATGAACATTATTTATCATATTTATCCTATCATATTTATTTGTGTTCCACAGCAAAGAGAAAGTCATGTGAGGATATGAGGATAAGTAAACAATGACAACATTTTCTTTTTGTGTACTAGCCCTTTAAGAATGGGGGGAGTTTACCAAGAGTCAGGTTGTCAAAACTGTACTATATTTAAGCACTATATTTAAATCTGCATTTACTGCCTTTATTAAATCCTGCTTTCTTTCAGTTATCTCTGTCCTTCTCACATTTCTTCCGCCAATCTCTGTCCTTCACTGTCTCTCTCTCTGTCTCCACTGTCTCTCTGTCATCGTCTCTCACACAGTGTTTGATTTCCCTGTTGTATGCGTTATCACAATAGCTGCCCTGTTAATAGAATGATTGATTTTCTAAATATTAAACTTTCAAAGACAAACCCCCATAATGTGACTGAATAACACAAGCCCAAACTTCACACTACGACTTCTCCTGAGACTAAATCATTAATTACATCGCATCATTAAGTTTCAGCTATCAGAGGCTGTGCAGTCACAGCGGCATTGAAGCTTGTATTGATCATATCAGGAAGGTCATTGCTGATGATAGGAAAGAGGTGCACAAAAGTGCAGCCAAATATATGCAAATAGTACTGATGCACATGTATAATAATGCAGAGCCTCACCAGTGCTCAGTGTCTGAAGACAATCCTGGGAAACTGGGATGGGATGAGGCTTGGACAGTACATCTGCGATTACCTCCACAATACACTTCATCACCTATACAAAAACAAAGAAAAGTTAGAATACATGATTATACATTAGAAACACATTAGAATACAAATACAGACTTTTTAAACAATTTGTGTCAAAAATGCCTGTATTTGCTTATATACTGTAGTTGTTATATTCTGTTAATTCCTTATTGAATGTTAAATGTTAATGTTTTTGTTTATAAGTGATCTGTCAGAGGACATGACAGTATCATGCCAGTAATATCTCGAGGCGTCTTCATCTCCAGGGATCTGACCAGCTCCACTGTCTTACATTTCATTTTCAATCAATGTCATTTCCTGCTTCATTTCTGCCTCTGTAATTTGTTTGGTTTCACATTCCTCCAAAGACAAACATTCTTTGCTGTCAGAGAAAAACATTCATTCTGTTGATCTCCCAAAATGTGCACATATATGCAGTTGTACATCTAACAGTCCTTCCCTAAAGCGACCATTCGGTTTATGTTTTAAAAAACATAAACATTGGGGATACATGAATGTAACACAAGTCTATCTCAGGTTTAAATTGAGTTTAACGGATCACAATCTGCAGTCATCTGTAGTCAACAGCCGCCTCCCAAAAAACACATGGCACCAGCTGTCACTAGGCTAAAGTCGTGTTGTTGAGTCACAGTCTCACTAATGTTGTTTTTCTCCGCGCTTCCTGACAGCACGTACTGTAGTTGCTGTCATTCTGTGCATCCTTATGTTGTTTCTCCCGAGGCTGCTCCAGATACACACACGCACACTGAATACAGAGCACTGGTGAAAGCAGTTAGGAGAGTTCGTCGATAAGTCACAGATTAAAGTAAATGATGATTTATAAACTCATACCTTCATATCCTTCGGATCCATGTATCCTGGGCTGACAGGCACCGAGAAAACTGCACGACACAAAGAACAAAATCGTAATGTTATAATACGCAAAATGATTTAAATTAGCGAAATTATTGGACTTAATGCAACTGCAGTTTTACGCGTTTAACAGCGATTTCATCTGATTTGTAATTTCCTATTTCATTTTAATTAGCGTAACTATTGGATTTGATGCAACTGCAGTTTTACGCGTTTAAAAGCGACTTAATCAGATTTGTAATGTTCTATTTTTCCTTTCTGCCGTTCTGAGATTATTTAAACCAAGTAAAACTCTAAATTGCATGCATGCATTAGGAGTGTGTTTTCGCTGTCCTTGGTACTAACAGAAGCGATGCATCGCTCGCTCACATGTATAAAACGTCAACAGAATCGATCAGCCAAAATAAACAGTATTCCGATCATAACTTCACACGTCATGTGCTAATTTAAAAGCATTACACACTTACCAAAATTCACCAGCACCACGAGACCAATGCATCCTCGCGCGATCATTTTTGTATGCGACGCGCAGGCAACCGCTCTGCCAGAAAGTGACAAACCTTCGTTATAAAGGAAAGCGAATCAATATTAGTACTTTCTTCTCTTTGGACTTATTTATGGATGCATTGTGCGCATAAAGCGTCTGCTCGTAGTATTTCGCCGGACCCACAGACTGATGTCGGTTCCAGCCTACCACAATACCTCAATGTCACTACTCACTACCGCAGCGATGCCGCTTTTATATAGAGGGCTTGAGAAAGAGGAAATGACATCAGAATGAAACAAAGCTACTCAGTTCACCTCAGCTAAACAAAATTACCACTTAAGACACCAAACAACTAAGTCATCAAACACATCTTACAGTACCTCCTACACATTAAACACTATAACATCCCATTACTCATTTCAATACTCACAATTACATTATCTTTATGAAGTCCAGTAAGATATTGTGTGATATCCACAGGATTTCAAGGCAAAGAAAATGCCTAAAACCTTAAATGTTTCTAATATGATGTCTGTTCAATGGACATATTAATGGAAAACGCACATAATGCTGCACTCAAGTATTATAGTATAGTATAAGTATTATATAAGTATAATATTAGTATAATATAGTATATTAGTATAAGTGCAGGGAGAGTGTGAGTAAAATTTAGTAAAATTGTACTAAATTGATCAAAAATTACACATCACATACAAATATATATAAAACATACATTTCCTCTACTGTTGCAGTCATAATTACATCATTGACATTGTTAGCAATTATTTATTGATGTATAGCACTCTTTCCATGTTTTCCATAGGTTGGAATGAATAAGGATTTTATTGACAGGGTATTATTGTATTGTGGATATGATTTCATATCCTCTCTTTGTTCATTGCAACACTGCATTGCACAAATAAATGTTATCTTTATATCCCATGAAAATTGTGTATTGGTACAAGAATCCATTCTGATGTTCTTGATCATAGACACAGTTTGAGACTGTACTCCAGTGGGCACCGATTATACACGCATAATAAGTGGAAGCTGATTGTACAGTTTAACACTGCTGGGGAAAATGATGTTGCGCTGAGCAGATACAGTGCAGGAAAAGCTTGGAATCATGTGAAAACCCAGTATTTCTAATGAGAAAATAATGACATTTGTGTAGTCTGGGCAAAAGGAAATTGGATTAAATTGAACAGTCAGCAAGAGTTTGTCTATGTGATAAAATTCATCTTGTCATTTTTAGAAAGGAAAGTTTTGTTTTTTCGAAATTGACAGACACATCCCATTCGGCCAGCATAATAATATATACATAATAGCATATACACTACCTCCATACGCATATACAGTAAGCCTGTAGTAGTTTACACCAATTCAGTCTTGCACAATTATAAAGAGTAATTCATCTTTTCTATAAGGGTCTAATCAGACATTTATTCATCAATTTTTCCTAAATTTCCTATATTTTACATCCCAATAAGATTCTAATCTAGTGCACAATAAGGGAATTTTGCATTAGCTTGACTCCAGTGTTTGTCCTCTGTCAGACAGGTGTCCAACTGTTTGCTGTGTACCAACAACCATTCAAATAAATAAAAAATCCTTTCGCTCATTAACACACTAATACAGTTATAGTTCTAATAAGAAAACAGCTGTAATATCGTAAGCTGTAATATAAGTTGGAGAAAATTGATCTAAGCTAGTGTAACTACTAACTGCTAAGCTACAGTAATGATATTCTATAATTAGCAGATAAGCGTGTTTTTTCTCACAGAAATTACTAAAGTAAAAATATCACAGTTTCAGCTACAGACTTAACAGTGTTATGTTGATGCTTTTGAAACAGGTTTAAAAGCTAAAACATCCTCCTATATACGCATTCTTGCCAACTCATGATTAAAAAAACGTACTACGACAAAAGATACTTGATACTAATCTCAGTCAATTTTTTTCTTTGTCCTGTCTTTCAAAGTTCAGTCTTGTAAACTGAAATACAGGCTAATATTAGCAGGCCTGTCAGACACGGGCAGTTCTGAGTATAAAATAGGTCAAATGACATCATGTACAATAACAATACTAATAAATATATTGAATAGTCACAATAAGACATCACAGAACATCGCTCTTGCTTTGAACATAGCAGGCAAACAGAATTTGTTTGGCAAATTCAAACAATGTTCTGGCACTAATGTGGGTTCACTTAGAAAATGCAGCATCCGGTTGGCATTATTATAGTGCTCATTACAGTGTGATGGTGTTTGATGGAGTTGATATTTATACAGACAAATGCAGACAGGGTCAAACAAACGGACAAAACATCAACATGTTTGTTAAGGACAAATGTGAATCTACAGCTGCTGAGGAAATGATGGAGCTGAGCCATTTGCTTTTGCAGCGCCGCCAATGTAATTTTCCTGCTGTACTGTTTATTTAATAGACTTTAAATGAATTTAAATTAATTGTTTAAGTTGAAGGGAATCTTGCTTCCAAGAATCTTTAATAGCAGCTAAGAACCTTTTAGAACAGCCAAGAATAACTTCAAGGCAACCATTTCCTTTTGATTTGCAATGGCTCTCACAATTCATTCAAAAGACCCTAAATAACCCCTGGCTTGTACAAGCATATCCAAAGTAAAAACACATTTTAAAGGACAAAAATAAACAGATAAGTGTCCCTTTGAAAGCTTTATTTAAGAAGAATAAAAGCAGTTCTCATGTTGCAGCATCCGAAGCGCTAAACGTATTACTGTGGGCATCAAGAAGCTCTAAAACCATTTACTTTTCACATGCTCTCACAAGCAAAACAATCGTTCTCCCCCAACATTCAGTGCCTTTATCCACACAAGCTTAATGAGTTTACATTGTTACCTCTGGCAATTTTTGTTCAAACCAGCTTAAATTAGCTTACGCAATTACCTTCCATGCATAAATTGATTATAGCAGCATTACACAGAGCTAAATGCGTCTGCGCACCTGCTGTTGTGCTATTTCGGTTAGGTGCATCACAAAAGGTTATCAGGTTAGCGTATATTTTTCTATTCTGAGGTTTCAACATTTTGTTTTTAGTTGAATAGATTACACAGAGCAATAAAAAGGATATTGACCGTAACTGATTCCTCATGTTTTGATAGCAGCGATTTCCAGCAATACCTTAATAATTTGTAGTTAACTTTAGCCATTTTACAGGTTGCCCTGCAGTCGCTTAGGTATCAGAACAGAACCTCAAATGTTTAAAGTCCAAACAATGTTCAAAACAAAGATATCCAGGCCAAGTAGAACATTGGGTGGGCAGACATCATGTACCATGATACTCCATATGGACGTCCTACAAGGAGACCAGATGAACAGCTAACCAGAGTGGAAGGACAGCCAAGACAAGCATGAGGTAGAGAGCTGTTAGTCCGGTGCCAGCTGACTGGGGCATCTCAGGAAGCGATGGGCCTGTCTTCGCAGGACTAGGTCTGGTGTAAATGTATGGATGACCCTGGGTTTGGTAAGCATGAGCATGAGTGAGAAACAGAGAATGTAAAAATGGGATTGATGAGTAAATCCAAAACTTAATTAAATAAAACTGACATTTTTAAAGGATAGTTCACCCAAAAATGAAAATCATCCCATTATTTACTTACCACCTTTTCATTCTAAACCTATATGACAGAAAGTCATAAAAATGTTGTACTTTAAAATGTAAATATTTTAAAGTACGTTGGTAACCAAACAACATTGGCAAAAATCACTTTTGGGTAAACTATCCCTTTAAGATAAATTATATAATTAAAAGATAATAAACAATAATGATTTCTTACCATAGGGGGGCAAATGAGCTCAATGGGGTTTGAAAAGCTCTCCACCATAAACTTCTCCCCCTCGGGTTGAAACTTCCCACACAAATGAGAGATGAGAAAAGATATTAACAATATTAACTGTATGAATGCATCAGTTTAAAAATCATCTTTACAGCAGTGTAAAAAGATTTCATATCACTGAATATATTACATTATGCACCTGTAGGATAGTAACAGATACTCTGTCTAGGACAGACAGATAGTGGTCAGAGGCTGCACTACTAAAATTAGGAATTTTACCAATTTGTGAAGAGAGAAAGGAATCAATATTATTTTACCATGTTATTCCACAGTCCTTTGGCCAGCTCCTCATGTCCTTTCATGGTAAAGTGGAAGCAGTCAGGGGTAAAGAAGCTCATATCAATCTTCCCATTCTGATTGGTGAACATATAATATTAGAATTGTACATTTTAATGGAGGTCACAATATAGTTCACTGTCAAACCAAGTGTGAGGCTAGCAGCAGTGAATGAGCAAACAGTTACAGTAATAACCTTTAACAGCTTTCTTACAGGGAGTCGTGGGGGATCTGCGTGCTTCAGGAATGGCTGCAAAACCACGGCAAAGTCATTCTTAAAGAAACGGTCACTATACAATAGCTGCTCCAATGCTTTCTAAGACAACAGAAAATGCAGTTTAGAAATATATTTGCAAGATGCAACAAACACATCTGTGTATCTGTGCATGCAAGAAGTTTTAAATGCAACTTGTAATGCATCCATATAAATAATATCAATTTAAACACCTGGAATTCTAGGTTGACTCCAATCAGTTCCTTGAGATCAGAGGAACCTGCAGCTGGCTTTACCAGACAGGAGCAAAATGACCTGGAGAGACAAATCATTGAATAGATGTGAAATGAATTTGTAGCAGTAAAAGAAAAAAGTCATTTTTATCAAAATGTTGACAGGCAGAATTTTATTACATATTATTATGACAGCAACACTCAATAGATCATGTAACATCTTTTGAAGGATGCTACAATGATTTTTGTTTTTGTGTTGTAAGTGATTTGTATCCATGACAACACTTTCATCTCTTGCTGTTATTTGAAGCTTGATTTCATTTAGTAAACCTTTGGAGGAGACATCCTGGGGTGGGCTTTTGTACTTCCCTCAGGGTCTCCATGGGCAATATCTGAACCACATTTACTATCATTCGAGGAACCTGAAGAGAAAGAAATTTTTTACTTAAATCACAATATGGAATCTCTGTAAGAACACAAACATGAAAGGCAGCAGACAAACAAACATTTCATCATCAACCTCTTTAGACTATAGCCCACGAACAACAAAGGAATATACAATATACAAAATACATAAAGCAAAATACATTTAGTTAAGGTTTCTCAAAGAAAATAATAAAAATATTTAATCATTTTTTTCTATGATTAGTTTAGCATCAAATTACGTAATAATAAAAACAGTAACATTAAAA
>JAZGTJ010001268.1:12336-60970 GCA_036877575.1 Botia almorhae | reverse complement strand
AGAGCTCCACCTGGGCAGCTGAGAACACACATGAAAGCAGGGAGGAGAAAAGAGTGATGGGTGCAGAGCAGTAACTTTCACCCAGGCCTCTATTTCAAGGCGGTCTCCTCACCTGGGCTCAAAACATCATCACAGGCTCTTCCTGTGAGTCGAGGTGAAGAGAATATTTTAAACAGCAGTCTGACAGCTCGCTCTCACGCCCAGCTGCATGACCCAGTATCTACCGCCGGATGGAGGAAGTACCGGATGAGAGAGAGGATCTTCTGTGAGGACTCTCATATCTCTCAGTACAGAGCAGAGGTGGGAGTTCTGAGGCGACCCGTGACTCGATTCCGATTCAGGGAGTCACGATAAGATTACAAAACTATTCATAACGTATCAATGCATCTCAGTTTCGCTCCTTCAGTTCCTTTGTTTGTCACGCCCCCTCAAAACTACCTCATTGTATTGTCCCGCCTCCCGCCCACATATAATGTAAACAGTTAAGAAAATCATTTATTTGTTTTTTAATAATTAAAGACACCTTAAATGATTCATTAAAATAACTGTAAATATCATACATTATTAATATAAAGCTATTAAATTAAGAATTTTGTGCACTGATACAGACGTGTTTGACAAAGAAGGATTTGTTTCGACACATTTGGTGAAAATCCAACTGTGTAAGTCGTTCAACCGACAGTGGACGTGATATTTGCTGTGCAGGTTTCCTTTCTTGCCTTGAGCACTTATTTTATACAGTTTAATATCTTTTTTATTGCTCTTACAGTGGAGTTCATTAACATGCGGAGACGTGCGTCCAGCGCCGCTACCAGGATTAGATAACCTCACACTTCGTGACATCTTCCTCGATACGGTGTTGCGAATAAAACCTCGAAATCTCATCGCAACAGATGCAGCCGACTGACGGCAGAACATCGTGAAGTTCGCCTTCATTTTCCCTCCAACTAATAAAAACAGACAAGCAAAGGCCACGCGCCCTTCTCTGAGGAGAGTTTATTTTGATTTTGATTCCAAAAGACTCGGGTTGTGTTAGTCACAGAGCCCGGGGGCCGCACAGAGACAGCATAAAGAAAACGGGAGGGGGGGATGAGGGGGGAAGAGCCGCTCGCTATTTTGACTGCATTGCCAAAACAGCTCGGCCGTTTCACAGCAGTAATTTCAAAGGAAAAGGCTTGGACACGGCGTGTAAACAGTGGGGTATTTACATAGGGATTCCCTCAGTCTAAAAGATCCGCTTTGAAACAGATTACAGGTGTGAACTTCAAACTCCTGCATTATGCTGATACCACCACTACAAGGTCTAAAGCTGATAGCCGTGGAAGTGAGGTGACAGAAGTCGACCGGGGGTGAGAGTGGGAGTGTGTGCGTGTGTGTGTGTGAATGAGTGCATTAGCCTCGAAGAGACCGTCCGTATGCGACTGAACGCGCAACCTAAGCCAAGATGCGCCTCTATGAACCGCCCCCTCAGCATCTGGAGGGCCTTTTCCATTCAAACGCTCATATCGGCGAAGTTGCAGCGAACCGCGGCGCAGTTCTCCGCTCTCTCTCTCAGGCCCTCGTGTCTTCTCATCTTTTCTCTCCTCCCTCCGCATCATCCCTCTCCTGGGCTGTGATAAGAGCGGGGCTCTATTAGCACCTCTCTCTCTCTGGGAAGCAAGAAGGAGATAGAGCAGCTCTAATGCACTATAAATTGTAAGGAACGCTCCCTGCTGAGAGAGCAACAAAGAGAGAGAGAGAAAGTGTGAGAGTGTGTTACACAGAACGAATGAGAGAGAGAGAGAGAGAGAGAGAGAGACAGAGACAACTGCAGCCAAGATGCATTGGCTGTCAGCGTCACTAATCATAGCCCGCCAGTGCCATATTAATCATCGGATCAGCACCGCGAGTTTGGACCTGACAACCCTGCGTCAACCATACACTAACCTTCAAGAACTTATTTCTTAATGCACAGAGAAACATGGATAAGCTGTGTAGTGACGGTGGAGCACACAAACATGGGTCTCCAACAGATGTGTATCAATTATTTCTTAACACGCATTTAATATTTAAACATGTTGTGGTATAAAATGAAAGCAGAATTTTATCGACTGGCCCGTGTGTAAGGCTAAAGAGGGGCAAACATGTGAGGGGCTTGTAAGCTTAAAGGAACAGTTTACCAAAAAAATGGACCATACATTTTCATTTTTTGATAAACTGTTTCTGTAAGTGTGTGTGTTTATGTGTGTGTGGGTGTGTGTGCTTATTTTAGCTTAAAATCATTTTGTCACTAGGAACTGTCATTGTACTGTGTAATGATCTAAAAAAAATTAACTTGAGAGTGGGTAGCCAATAACAGAATTTTCATTTTTGGGTGTACTGTTTCTTTAAGCTCTGAGTGTTTTTAGTAAAGCCCAAATGTTTTTTATCACCTTGTTTTTTTCTTGCCTGGTAATTTTTATCACAAGAAAAAACAACAACTCAGAGCTGCAGTTCTGCTCTATAAATCAACGTGGTCTCGCAAGCCACGTTTTTGACTACTTTGCATAAAGTCTTTCGCAAATTGTCGTTTATTCTGCCACTAAGTGAAAGCTCAATTAAATTATGGCACACGGTTCCGTTCTGCAGACAACACAGAAGAATAAGAGAAAACAGTGCTGAGTTTGGTCCATCTACAAGCAGTAAATACATAAACAAAGCAGAATATTTAGCTGTGCTCAAGGTATTTGCCAATTTTAGAACACAAGCCTAACAGAACATTAAGCACAATTTCATAAGCACTGGTATACACTTACTGTACTGTAACACAGTGAAACTACAGTATATAGTAGGTTATTTCACAAACAATGATGGTTATATATGAAAAGTTTGCTCTCATAACATTTGTACACAGCCACATGCCTGATAAGCAAGCACAATTTCCATAAAAATCTGTTTATGATTTTATTATTTGGAGCTGAATTTTGTGGACACATAACAAGCATCCCTGCACATATACACTGCTCACTGAAACAATATCCTTAAATTTGTACTGCTGTAGCAAAACAAATTTCATTTCCAAGGTCTAAAGTACAAGAGATCAAGAGAACAAGAGATCTTATGCTGGGCCGGGTCTCTTCTTTTGTCTTTAATATCTGCTGATCTGTTGAGGACATTTACAGCGATCTAAACATCGCCAATTCTGAGCCCAAGAGTTTTTTGGCATTTCTACAAAGTGGTAAGCACATCAATGAAAGACTTTCAACCAGAGCAGCGCAAAAGACATACTGACAAAAGTTTCTCTTTTACAGTTCTTAAAAACAGGCACGACACTTCTACTGAGGAAAAAAACAATGTTTTAACTTCCGTTCGCTTATTCTCTCAATGTTCACTTATTCACAACAAAGCTTGTGAATGAGTGAAAAGCACAACAAGCAGAAGGCAGGAAAGCAAAATGACAAGGAAAGAAGGAAAGAAAGAAAGATAGATTTCCTGTTTCTCTGTTTTCACTCATTCACAACAAAGCTCGGTAAAACTAGACTTTGCCAAAGGCGTGGTGCTTTTGAAGGCGCGTATTATCTGAACATCAAAAAGCAAGAAAGGGAGAAGTAATCCTAAAGCAGATCTGAGGCCTGAAAGTGCCATTACCCATGATGCCTTGCATGAGCTGTTAACAGACAGACTGTAATCCTCTGGGAGCTTTTCTCTGATTGGAGCCAAATAGATGGAACAGACAGAGAAGCTACTTATCTCCTTTACTGACCAGTATCTCAGCACAAAGATGGATGGGTCAAGTCAGGTTTTATTACCCTATAGGCAAAACTGGTTTGCAGGGAGAGTGTAAACGACACTATAAATCCATTCATTCATTCGTTCTCGATATCACTTATCCTGTGTAGGGTCGTGGGAAGTACTGGAGTCTATCCCATCTGAGGCCCAAGGCAGGAAATCATCCTGGACAGATGGCCAGTGGAGGAGTGGACCAAAAAAGGAGCCGTTAATAATATAAATATAAATGCATGAAACCATATTGTAAATTATGATTTAAATACAACATCAAACACACACACACAGACGCTGCCTCTGGACTTTCCACTCCAGATTCAGGTTCTAAATCAGCAACCAGAGGGCATCAGTTCGAACCCTCAAACAGTTCGTAAGGTTTGTTTTGTAAGGCCGTGGCCAGGGTGGTTGATGATGTCATTAGCCTTTTTAAAGACGTGCCTCTTAAAAAATTATAAAACTGTTGGGCCTGGTTCACCCCTGACTGGCTACTACAAACATTTTCTCCTTTATTTCTCCTCTATTACAATGACTCAGTTGTCAAAACAATAGCACAAATTGAATTCAATTCAGAATTCAATAAAAACAAAGGCATCAGGACGCAGGATGTAATACCCACAGACCTGTCTAGCTAACGACAACAAGAAGGTCAACACACTACCCAGCTAACAATTCTAGGTTGTCGGAACAGTTCCCTGTTGTTTCTATTAAGTAACAAATGTAACAGTAACGGTAAAAATGATACTTTGAATGTTCTAGGAATGGTCAGTTTTTTTAGATGTTGTATAAACGTTATTTCTTGGTTATAAAAACATCAATTAAACATTTTCACGTTAAACAATTAAACGTTCCACTAACTTCATAAGAATATAGTTTTTGATATTCGATATATAACGTAAAAGCGCTTTACTGACGTTTTTATCAAGAATTGTTTGGATAACTCTGAGAGAATGTTAGCCAGTGTTCTGAGAACATTCCTTGTTAGCTGGGTAGCTGAGCTAGAAGCAACTAGCTGTGCAAAGCAACAAAGAAAAATGCTACTGTGAAAACAGTGAAAGGTTCACGCAACACAAAGGTCACACAGCCTAAATAAAGCATTTGATTTTGAGAAAGTATATTTTACATTCAAAACATGTAAATGTCAGTCCTATTAGCGTGTTCTATACAGATTTACAGCTTAGCGCCGCACAAACGCATGTACAGTACAAAATATAACGTGTCATGTTTCTGCATGTACAGAAACGGCTTCACCTTTGGATTTACCTTTTGGAGTTTTGATTCTTTGCCTCTGGATTGCTCACTGGGGCACTACTGACATCTATTAAGACAAATACGTCTTCCTAATGCTACTTGCAATGCAGTTGTTTTTACAAAGACCCAGAATAATTTTTACAGTTTGTAATGCATACATTGTTCTGTCACATATATAGCACCAATTTAATACGACTAATTTAACTTGCATCGACACTGTCGTATGTTTACGGCCCACATAACAGGGGCCGATTTAGCATTAGTTTGCTCGCTGGGCGCTTACACACGCGAAAATATTTTTGCATCATTTTCTGTTAAAGCTGCTTTCGAACAATGTGCGCCGGGAAAAGTGCTATAAAAGAGGGAAAAGAAACTAGGAAAACATCCCACGATCCACAACCGCAAACTGAAGTCTTGAAAATGGGAGGGGACTCGTCATCGCCGAGCTAATTCGGCCTGGTGGAGAAATGATTTGTCTGAGTGTTTTAATTAACAGGATGTTATGTACACGCACGCAGATACACAATTGCTCAAACAACTCCCGAAGAATAAACAAACAGCATCATCATCCTTGTTTAGTGGTAAAAAAGGGACTTTTTAAATCATTCCCTAATTACCTGGCAAAATTCACACAGGCTCATAGCACACACCACTTCCTAACAGCTGGCAAGCTGCTTGTTAACACAATGAGCACATGTGCGCACACACACACACACACGCACACAGGTGCTCAAAGGAGAACAGGAGCTCAGGGTCTCTTCAGGGTTTAAAGGTTGTGACTGACTGCATCCCACTGGCAGAATCTGAGGAGAGGAGCAGAGCAGGTGGCTGCGAGAGCTGCAAGCTAAAACAGCTGAGAACTAGTGTGAAAGAAAGAACACACAAAGAAAGGAAGAAAAGAAAGAAAGAAAGCTATTACAATTATTAAAAATCCAGTTATGACGACACAGTTACAGCCTTCAAACAGGTGATTGCAGTTCACTTACTGTTACCGTCACGACACGTCGATATTCAGTTCAAACAAAATTTTAAAAAGTGTTTTTTTTGTGTTTTCGGGAGCTCTAAGGTGCCAAATATAATGTTGTAGTACAAAATCCTGTTCCTCTGCAAAACCCTTTCTAGTTTAATTCACATAGCACGCAATAACACATACTGTATAGACACAAACACACAAATATATTTACGTTCATAGAAAATCACAGGTTTTCCGTTAGCTTGTTAGCATGCTAACAGGCGATAAACAAGTAACCACTTACAAACAAAACCCACCTTATCTCAAACATACAAAATTAATACTTAGACTCCGAGATATTGTACCATCACATTTCTGTTTCTCTGTTAGCAACCGTAAATTGTCAAGTTATAGGTTTATCATTTCAGATGCGACACTGTTTTATTCAGTGTAATATACTACACCATGCTAAATATAGTACACTTTTGCATAGCTATTAAAGTACTCGTTTGTATGATGATAACATGTAGGTGATAATCTACCACAGAATGACATGACGTGTATTTCTGATCAGGCATCACAAACAGTTGTGATACACCCCTTGATGTCCTAGAGGGATAACATTTTGCAGGCCTGCCTTCATCATTTCTGCCTTCTGTGACTCACCAGCTCGGTCTTAGTTACCGTGCCTTTCTGCCACTGCGTGTTCAAGTGTGTATTACCCCCCCCACACACACACACACACCCCGCTCCTCAGATGCCCTGTATTCACAAAGCTTTCAAATCTCCTTGTGTGAGTTTTGGCAATAAGAAACTTATTTTGTGCTCAGATCAATCAGACTTGCCTTCTCACAACTCGTGCACACGCTCATTATTCTTCTCCCACGCTAATCCATCCAGAGAGAACAGAAACTGCAGCCCAGGCCTGTGTGTGTGTGTGTGTTTGAATGTGGCATGTATCGCTCTTGGCCCAAAGTCCTGAGCTGGATGAGGGGTGGTTAGTAGGAGGCAGAGGAATTTAGCCGTCAGCTACAAGAGGTCTGCCTTGATTTTAATGTTTTTGCCGTAAATGTTGTTTATTTTGTCATGGTGTCTCTGTTGGCTCCTATCTGTCTGTCTTTCTGTCTGTCTGTCGTCGACCTGTTTGCTCTTATTCAAACAACCCGCTCAATAAACTCAATCAAATTAAATTACCGTTTACTAGATTAAGAAAGTCATTTTTAGTTTTACGTGCACTACAAATCAGGGGGACATGTACTGAGTGAATGTACTGAGGGCGGTCCGTGCTCGTGCTGTCTGAGGTCAAAGGTCAAAGATTTCAAGAAGACGTCTTTAGAGAACCGAGTGTGTCAAAACAAAGACAGACAACAGCCAGAAAGAGAAATAATGAGTTAAAGAGAGTAAAACAGTGTCTCTGTCCTTGAGCGTTTGCTTGCAGGGTAAACGAACACGGAACTTTCAATGTACATGGTACAAAACAGTCAACCTCACATGACCTCACAGGGAAAGAACATACAAGATGTTACATGAGGTTTCCATTTTTTAAATGGACCCAAATTTAGAATATATTTACAAGCGTTGCACAATACTGTGGAAAAAAATGCGATGTGCAATACGATAAATTTGCTTTAAATTTGTAAAATCAATATAAATTACATAAAATTGCATAACATTTAGATTTATTGCAAATAAACAAACGTCTAAAACTAGCTACTTTTCATACTAGGCTAACATATGTCACATATGTCATAGTTTATCTACCATATCTAAAATAATCTCACAAAAATATATGGAATCTGTAGCTTTAAAAATTTAAAGGCGTACCGTATTCATGGAAGGTGTTATTGCACTAATGGAGGCTAAACTAAGACCTGAACCCGAGACATGAGAGAATGAGCGCATTCATATTTAATGAGCATCCATTTCAAAAACACACCAATACAAGCACACATTTCAGGATTCCTCTTGTTCTTGCTCAACAGAGGAGTGAGTGTATAAGTGTAAATAGAACAGCTTTTCCCGATAGCAATCTACAGAAACTCTCATTGTGCCAGAAAAATGTTTCTAGTTTAAAACAGCCTCAGATGTAGTTAGCTACGGTTTTTAGTAGCCTAAAGTGTAGTAAACGACCTTTTCAAAACTGTAGTTTAACTGAAGGTAAAGGTTAGGCTACAATTGACTCAATTTTTTTACATTTACATTTTTTATGATATAAAGAGTCCAAGTCCAGTTGTAAACCATCCTACCGAACGACGCAAGCGACAACGTGTGGAGAGCCGAGGCGTACGTGACTCATTCTATTCTCCTTTGCTCTGTGCTGAGGAAGAAACATGCATGGAAAACATAAAAGGGCTTTCAATAATGAAACAGTATTTGAAAACACACATTTATATTGGCCTACAAATGTTCGTGTGTGTGTGTGTGTGTGTGTGTGTGTGTGCAAAGAGCGAGCAAGCGAGAACAAATAGTAAAATATTCTTTTTATGCAAGAACATTAGGCTATTCATTACATTCAGGCACTCAAGCTATCTACCTGCTTCAAAACTGGCACAGTGCATCAAAGAGAGGGGTATTGTCTACCATTGACCTGCAGACTATGCTCTGGGCAAACAAGAATAAGAACACAAGTCAGGCTAATGGTCTCAGTCGAATCACTCTCCATGATTCCCTATTAACTATAAAAGAAATCAAACATTATTGGCATGTTCTGAATAGCAGCTGTAGCTCACATTCAGACATCGACTGCGACTGAGGAAAAAAGACTCCATTATCTGGCCCTTGTCAACATCATCCCTTGTTTTATTTCCTTTCTGATTTCATTTCAATGTTTCTTTTCTCGTCTCATTTATACATAACGCCATGCTGTGCTCTTAGCATGCTATTGAAACCAAGTAAGAGTGTTTTGTTTCGCTTATAAAAAACGTGGAGATCCCCATTGAGTTTATCGGCAAATGCCCCAAGAGAGCTATGGATAAATGGACTGTTTTTGTCCGCGTTGGTGCGTTACCTTTTGAATCGGTTGTCCTTTTTATATAGCCAATAGGTTTGAGTTACGTCATCACCGCAAATTACGATTTGCCACTTGGTATTTGGAGGGGAGGCACACGGATTGTACGGAGCATCTGATTGGACAGAAATCTATGTAGTGCAACATGAGTCATCAATATTTTTGTTCCATTAGAGAACATTCTATTTTTCAATGTTTAGGAGTACACAAGTTTATTATGGGTGTAAAGCAAGCGCACATGGACAGAAAAAACACAAAACTATGCATATTGTTCTCAAACATGAACCTGACTTCTTACTGGCCTCAAGGAAACAGTTGTCAGTTACGGTTTCTGTAGGACAAGAGATCTTCAGAACCCAGAGGAGCTGCCCGAGTCGAGAACAGAAGGAGAAGCAGGAAGGGATTGTAAAGGCAAAGCTGCTGCCCCAGGCAACCCGGTATGAAGGAGAGACATGGAACAAATTGAGATGGACGTGATATCAAGCATGCACGTGGTGGAAGATAAAACTGAATCCCAACAGAAAGCCATTTCTTTCTACTCATCTGACCAGACATTCATATTGACATATTGACCTCCGGGTCATTCAGTGTACAACTCACTGGCAGAGAGAGAAAGCAGAAGAGAGAGAGACTGTCACAGAAGTCGAGAGGATTACAAGGTCAAGCTACCATACACAGACCGGCTGGCTGAGGTTCGGAAGCTTCAGCACCCTCTGATACACTGAGACGCTCTGAAAAGGTGCCAGAAATAAGCCTTTCTTAGGTGTCTGCTCACTGCTATGTTTGGATATTGTCAGAATAGATATGAAATCCTTTTGAGAAGTTCCCCAGCTAACAATTTTAGGTTGTAAGAATGTTCCCCTAGCGTTTCCATTAAGTAACAGAAATGAACACAAATGTTATTTAACATGTTTTAGGAATGTTCAAAACAGCCGTTCATATAATGTATTAATGAAAAGTTAAATGTTTTCTGACATAACGTTAGCCAATGTTCTGAGAACGTTCCCTGGTAGCTGGGTAGTGTGCGGTGTGACATGTTATAATCCATCTGAAAACGTTTTATACGACGTGTTGCTAATTGTTATGCGTGTAGCTTAGCTCATAAGACCTCATATTAATCAAGACACTATGTGAGTATTTGAAATGTTGAACATTCATGTCACACCACAGCACATTTAAAATGAATTAATATTCATTTTATGAATTAATATAGACAAGAAGGTATAAGAATCGGTGATTAAAACCTTATCAATGAAACAAGACACCTTTCCTTACACATTCATATGAATTCTAACCTAAAACCACAATTAAAAACATCAATCAACAGCCTAAACATACCAACCCAGCAAACACAGTGTCATAAACACTCAAAATGCACAAACCGGTGAGCAGTCGTTTAATTACTGTCTATGTTAACGTCCCATTACGCGTCCACACGGCAAATTGAATTCAGCCATGCATCCCATCTAAGGCTGATGGCCTTTCTTTCTTTAAAACCCGAAGCTTTGGCTGGTCTGTGGTGCACAGTGTGTATTTACTATTATCACCTTTGTTCTCTGCATTGACGTGGCCTTTATTGGGTTATAGAAGGCAGGAGAAAGCACAAAGCTTCAGGACAAATTTCCAGCGTTCACAGGGTCACGAATGAGGTCCTGCCGCACTCAAGTCCGCTGAGCTTTATGGGCTCTTCGGTTTCATAACAGCAGGACTGGAGAATACTAATCAGCCTGCAGAGATCTCCTCTGATGTTAGCACCAGGCTCCGAGCGCTGCTAGTCAGCGCACGCGTCTTGCGCGTCATGCTTTGTTTCTATGGCCACATCTGATGGAGAAATTGGTTCTTTAAATGGCCTAGCAGCTCAGTCGCTAAAGCATCGCGCTAGCAACGCAAAGGTTCCGGGGAGCATGTGCGCTGGCAAAATGTATAACTTGAATGAACTGTAAGTCGCTTTAGATTAAAGCGTCTGCCAAATGCATAAATGCAAATGCAATGCATAAATGCATGACCTAACTAGTAGGTTATTAGACTGTGATTAAAACATGCTTGGTGAAACACTGTGATACACATACTCAGTATCTCGGTTTCATTTAAGTTTACGTTTTGTTTCAGATGCTGCTTGATGAACGCTATATAATCAGCTATATAATCATTGTTGATGGCACAATTTTGAATATTTGCGGGTCAGTCTGAAAACAAACTAATATTTGATTTGATCATCAAAGTGAATTTCTCTCTGAAACTGCAGGGAATAATCTGCCCTCCTTTCCAGTTCTTTTTTGGCTCGCAGCGATGGAACCCTGCAGGGGTGCTGCATTGTAGCGATACAAATTTGGACCATTCACAGAGGAGCGCTTTCAGCAGGTGATTTGTCCCACTACCCTTGCAGCCAGCCAGGAGGAGAGAAATCACAATCAGCTCCATGCCTTGCAGTCATAATAATGATATGAACCCCAGCTACAAGGCCAAGACAAAACGTTGCGCAAAGGTGACTAGTGAACTGGAAACACTGAATATGTAACCCCGACCAGGTGTGAGGAGCTAGTCAACGGTGGAGTGGTATAATTTAAAATAAAGTTCCAATCTATAATAAGCTATCTGAGCCGAGATTCACACGCTCATTCATGCGGTTCCATGAGATGCATGCAGAAAACCCCAGCAGCATGCAAAAAGTAGCAGTCGCCTGGCCCCAGAAATGATTCACAGTTAATAAGCGAGTCAGGGGTGACAACGCAGAACGCTTTACTGTACGTGCACAAGGATGAACTGCACAAAGCGCAGCAGTGTCACAAAAAGGGGAAACGGCCTCGACATGTCTGTCTTTTGCTAAATGCATCAGCTCTCAGCATCGCAAACTCACGAACCGCTCGGTGCTGACAGCCATTCCAGCTGAATCGCAGCAAATAAAAACCTCACTCTGCTCAAACGCTGTTGCATAAAAATAATAAAACGTCAAACCCAAACAGGCCGGACAGCTAAGCAGTAAACACGCGTCGAGCTGCGACACAGCTTAGCAAACAAGTCTCATTCGCCATCAGATGGGATTTCTGAGTTAATGAGATGAGCCGTTTATTTTCAATACCTTCCATTCTGCGTGAGGATTAATTATAAGCTGCGGTGAAAAGACTAGTTTTATTACACCACCCAGCAAAAAGTCACACTACAAAAGATGCGAATTGAAAGTAGCAAGTGTGCCAGATCTCTGCATTTGATGTATTAAGCTCGTCTAAGCAAGAAGCCAAAAGGATCCCAGCAGAATTATTTGCTAATTAGAAGCAAATGATTTTTGTCATATGTTGTCCACACGGACGATTTAAAGATGAATCAAAATGTAATTTAGAAAAAGTTCTGCATTTTGATTGCCTTCAAATTGGATTTACCTTTTTGCAGGTCTCAGAACCCTTTTTCAAGTAATTTCTTTCTATTTTCTCAGCACTGAGTGAAACTGCAGGATGTCAGGTGTGTATTTGGAAGTGAATTTCAATTTTCGCCCCAACCAATGTTCTTCCTGTCTCTCACTTCTACCGCTTGGGCACCTGCAAAAACATGTGCAAACACTCAACTTGCTAAACTGTTGTACCACTTTAGCATGTGGCATTTTAACACGAAACCTGTCTGATGCGCGACCGGGACAGGATCCGTTTTGTGTGGAGGTGGAAGAAATGTAATAACGCTCATGATCTCCTTATTTTTAATCCCATCGCGATCGATCATCTTACTAATTGCTCTGGACAGACTGCACATTTATGTGTGTCTTCTGTAGCATCTTTACCATCTATAAAACAACCTGTAACATGTTTTTTAAATGAATTCATTATGAAATATCCTTTAAAACCGAATACTGTTCAAATAGGTCTTAGCCACTTGCAATTCAGTTTATTTGAATGCAATTTATAATTGAATGCTATTCATAAAAACTTGCGCTATTTACCTGCTGCAATTACTGCAAAAAGCTGGCGGTCATCAGAGTTTGTTTGAGAGAGAGATTCTATGGATCACGGCCACAGTAACTCATCAAAGGATGATCAAATGATGCAGAAGAGCAGCACATTCTGCATTTTAAAGAGCAGGATCAGGTGGCTGAATTGCAGTGGTGCAGCAATGCTGTTGCATCATTCACAACCGGCCTGCGAGATGGAAAACTGCACTGGTAAAATGGCATTCCGCTTAAAAACTTGTGCTTTTGTGCCATTACGCGATTCAAATTTTTCCTTTAATGAATCGGGCACAAAAACAACGCAGCTAGCGTGCGCAAATAAACGCCACAGTCAGTTGCCGCAATTCTTTGGGAATTTATCCCCACGACCATTTGGGTCCTTTTTCAAACCTGGAATTGCCCGAAAATTAGAAATAATTTCAAACGAGAAATGTAAAGACCCTCCGGATATATGTTTAATTATTCTGGCACTCATGTGACTGCCAGTTTCTCCTTATTGCGCAGTGATACCTCAGAGCGTCAACAGCAGCGGTAATGACGCACAGGTCGCTCAGCGGTGATGATGTCACAAACGGCGCAGTACAGAAGGTTCGGCATCAAAAAGAGGCCGCATCACGCTCGCTGTAATCTTTCCTCAGCTTTTAAATGATGCAATGCTTACTTAAGCATCAGCACAGTGTGCAGCCAGGAGACTGGGTGTGAGGGGATGACTGCGTTTAATTAAAAACTCAGTTTGGAGCCCCTCAGTTCGTTTTTTTCAATTAAATTTCTCTTCAATATAGATGAGCATTCCTAAGCTACCTTTAGCCGGTAAATTTCACGATAACTGGTAATTACCTTTGATCCGCCATGCCAATTTTGCCGCAGACTCTTCCTCTGAGTAATGAGATCCCCCAAAGTCTCTTTATGGCAGGGCTGTTTCATAAGCACTGATGTATGCGTTACAGCCCTCTGTGAAGCATGAGCTATGGTTTTGCAGAGACCTAAAGCAGGCTTGTGGGTCGATAAACTGGTTAGCACTGACTTCCCTCTCTTCTGCATTCGCCCAGCAAGTCGACAACTTTAAGACATCCTTTAACTACCTGTACAGGTGCTCACCAACAGCCTCGGAGCGGCAGTGTTGCGGCTGACAAATCCATAATCTTGTTTAGCCAGACTTGACAATTGGCATAAAGTCTGATCCACATTGCAAAACATTGGCCAGGATTCAGAATGGCATGTAAATCAGCCACGGTTTGTTTTTTTCTGTGTGTGACGCCTAGGGTAAATGTAAAAATAGACGTTACTCTGAATACAAAGCAGATTCCTACTGTGTTCCTATGAATATCTCATTTATCTATGCCATGTACCGCACAAACTTGGAAAATTCAGTAACTAGTTCTTCTGGAAGCGTTCACTGAAGCAACCCAGTGCCTTGTAAATATGACTTTGTTTCATCAATAAAAACCTGTGCACCCTGACTCTTGGAAAATGCACGGAAAGCAGTGAATTGGAGCTAGCTTGGAGACTGCCGTGTTTGTGTGCGGTATGCATCAGACGGTCCGTGGGTGGTCTATAAGCTTGCCATCTGAACATCCACTGCTCTGATATTTACACTGTGGGGAATGAGGGTCAAAGGTCAGTTGAAACAGATCAGCCAGTTACGGCTTCTCATACAGACATGGGCGTGCATGCTATATACGAAACGGGACATAACTTGATGCACATAAACCCTATGAGCTTTGAAATAACTGAGCATGATGCCAAACTGTGACATAACAAACCCGCTCGTGCATATGCTATAGCTCCTCTGCGACATCACGAAAAACAATTAAGTTCCTTAAACAGAAGGAACAAAAAAGTAGCAAACAGAATGTCTTTTGCCTTATCAAACACTGATTGACCACTTGTGCTCTTGAGTTTTTCTGCTCTCAAGGCATTTCAGCTTGGAGAGACTGTGATAATAGAGCTCATCTCTGTCCGGACTTTCAGGCAGAATTGGTTTACAGTAAACTGACCTTGCCTTGAGGGAACCACACGATTGCACCTGAAGAAATATGTGCAGATAAGGCTGTCATTCTGATTCGCACGGGAAAAGGTGCAGATAAAGACAGAATAGGTATTACAAAGAACCTTGGTTTCTGGTGACCTTTTAGAAGAGGTGATCGTGGTTAGACATGAAGGACTACAAACAGACACAATTCAACACTCTTCAAGCTTCCAATGTGGGTAAAAATGTGCTCTGGCGAGTTAATAATGCAGCTTTACTCACAAATCAAACTGTGACGTGAGTGAATCAAATCAAATCTACTTAAACTGTAAAACATGTACTATCCAAACGGTTTGGGAGTGCCTGCACAGTTAGTTGAAGAATGATATAACTCAATACTGGGGGTGATTGGGAAGGAGAAGTTATCATTGTTTACCAACTTATTAAACCAGTAGCCTACTTAAGTCTGTGCAAAACCATTACTCGTGCATACAGAGAGCTGTAGCGCATCCCCAGCTACATTCGTGCCAAATAAATCAAACAACACAATGACTCTAATACGGTTAAAATAAATAAATGAACGTGGTGTTAAGAAAAATTCACGGGCAGTAAATTTTCTCCATTTTTGCGTGTCCATGTTTAGTGCTCGTCTCTTTTACCTCTAGCTTGATTCATTCCTGTGATGTGCTATGAGGTGACCTTGTGCTGAATGTGAATCTGGGCAACTGGCAACCGTTTTCTCTCTCTCTCTTCCTCTCCCTCTCTCGCTCCCAGGACCTCAATCCACACTAATCCATCAGGGTTATCAGAACTCCACTCCCTAATTAGGAGGCCGGGGAACTGGGCGGCAGGCATTGCCATACCCCTCCCTCCCCACCTGACTTCATTTAAAAAAAAACACTAAAAACAGCAACCGCCGCCTGGCGCAGTGTTAACGCGGCAAGGTCGAGAGATATCAATCTTGGGTTGTTGTCAGAATGCGCCAACACGACAAGTGAGAGCTGCATCGCAATGACCCATTTTACTGGCTGGAGGAGGAGAGATTTTCACTTTCAAAGCCCTTTTGAATCTTTAACCACAGCCAGATTTGACGACGGCATGCGGCTCTTTCTCAGTCCGCTATCAGAGCGCTGGTTGTCACTGTATTCGGATTGTCACGCCGAGATGCTCATATCGACAGGAGGTTAACGAGTTTTCCACTCGAAAAGACATTTGAGTCTTAATGTCCACATTATAAATAAAAGCAACAAGCAACTTTGTTGCCATGGGCGTATTATTCAGATCAACTCATCTAATGGCTCGTCTGTTTATGAAATTCATTTTGTGCCCATGATCATTTATATTGCCTCAGGTGATGTATGGACACGTTCAGTAATTACTGCAGCAAAAAACACACACTGTGATGGTGGTTTTTAGAGTGTTTACACGTATGTTATTTTAAAATGCAGCTTTTTTAACTACACTACTAACAAAACATAGTTTGAGGGTTACAATATGTTTGTAAATGTACTAATATCAAATGACTGCATTTTATTTTGCTAGTAAAGCATGTATCTGGCAAAAATGTGCAAATTAAGCATACAGTTCTTTTTACAATGAAAAACTAGAATAACAGAAATGCTATTTGCATAATGCTAATTGCAAAATTGTTTGGCAAAAAGACAACACAGGGGTTAAAATGAACCGGATAACCTTTCCGATTATTCTGTGAACTTATTTTTTATATGAACCAGGCAAACGAAACAATTACCTATCGTTAAAGCTAAAATAAATAAAATTAAGATTCACTTGTCTACAAATAATTATTTTCGCTCTTTTTGCAAAGGTCACCCTTCACCTTTTAGCTTAGTAGCACTGCTTGTTACTCCACAACACTGCTTTACACTATACAACATACACACGTGTCACAAGGATGCAATCTCTGCATGATATCTGCACCCTGCATGGACACATAAGAACCACTTTTTTGGCCCTTTTCCCAACCGCTGTCACTATTTCTCTTTCATCAATGGCTCCGTCCTCTGTATTAATTGCCTGGTTAATTAAGGAACTTAGAGCTATCGGAAAAGCTTCTTTAACAGAGGGAGCAGTGTCCTGGGGGAGAGATGACTCGAACGAAATGAATAAAGATGAGAAGAGCTAAGCATCGAGACATTGGTGAGAAACACTGAGAGTCAGGACAGGATTGCAAAGCAAGATGAAATCTGCCCTTGTGTTGTTGAGAGGTGCATATTTTTTGCGCAGCCAAAGACAGGTGAGAACAACAGGGAGAGAGAGAGCGAGGGAGAGAGCGAGGGAGAGAGGCAAAGGACAGAAGAGAGAGAGGGCAAGTTTTAGATGACATGCATGTTCAGACAATCCTATATCATGTTAAAATCGAGCACTGCTTTTGTCTCTTCCTGATCACACGTGCATTGTCACAGCCAACAGTCAATCTTCCCAGTCAGATCTCACATAATAGACAGAACAAAACACAAACTGAATGTGTTCTATACAAACGAATATAGAGTCAAGCTAATGTTGTTGTGGTTACAACATGACTTTTTATCACCAGTTTTTTAATGAATCGTTTGATCTGAGCGAGTTGTTCAGCGATCAGACTGACAGGTTCATGAGTTCACAAACTCACTGACTATAATCTAGTTAATCACCCAGTGGAGGGGAAGATTATCCGCAAAAAAGCGTTCAGTCTGATCCTCGCATATATCATGCAAGTTTGAAATAAGTAGAATACAGCTGGATGGCTCTGGAATATGTTGCTGTATTTTCAGATATCGACAGCCCTCGTTCATGTATATAGACAGAATTTCCAGAATGTTCTTTATGATATATTTCACCTTTCAAATTCCCCAGTAAAAATAAGCCACGCAGGTTTGGAACGACGCGAGCGTCAGTAAACCATTCCCGTAACGCTTATTTATTTATATTAAACAACCGGATCATTTATAAATCTATGATTCAAATATATTTGGTTGCGTTCTGCCATGTGCAATTGACTGAGAGATAGTGAGATGAAAGGCGGTATGGCTGAAGAGTTTGGGTATGTTTTCTCATTAATGGTTCTCCGCAGCTAGCGCTGTGTCTCTGTATCCTCGTTTACCATGTGTCCCGACCATCTGCAGTCCTTGCTTCTCACTGCCTTTTTAAAAGCCCCAATGCCAATCTGAGTGGTAAGCAGATGATGAACACTGAGCAGAGAAACGTGTGCCAAAAACAATGTGTGGAGAGAGAGATATCACGGGGCCCCGGGCATCAAGAAAGCACCCACACTGCTTCTGGAAGCAACCGTGTCATTAAGTTCATTCACAGCCGAGCTGGTGTTTTATAAACATGTTCAGATCACGCCGCACTCTTATTTGTAGCTGAGGAAATGCTAATGCGGTTAATGATGCTAATGTGGGGAAGCATCTCAGCTAACAGGAAACGTTCACAGAACACGGTCTAATGTCCTCTAAAACCTCTCTCAAGGTGTTCCAAAAAGTTTCTTGCAGTAACCTTAGTATAACTTTTTGTAGCATTATATATCATATCAAAAACGGTATTATTAAGTTGTTAGTGGAACATTTGGAAACGTTCGGTACAAAATGGAGATATATAACCAAACAGTAACGATAATACAACGTCTAAAAAACTGAAGTTTTAAACATTCCTTGAATGTTCAAAATTATATTTTTATTAATTTTGTAACTTAAGGGGAACGTTAAGGAAACATTCTTACAACCCAAAATAGTGAGCTGGGATTTAGGAATAAACAGACTTGGCGCAGAGCCTAAACCCATTGGAAACACATCAGCTGTTTGAGATCTGGGGCTTTTTTTAAAGTTTGACGCCTTGTAAAACTTGAAAACAAGTATTGAATGCGCTCAGAAAGTGAAAACAGCATTAAAAACAGGAAAGCGGGTATTCAAATACGTTTTGATCAACATCCCCATGTTTGTTTCTTAAAAGGAACCTCAGAAACAGGAAGAAAGTGCTTGTTCTTATTAAGGCAGCAGTCGATTCTCAATGCACGCGTATAAAGGTGGAGGAACTTCATAAGGAGAGATTGTATGCGGGGAAATAATGAGGAAACTGCCTCAGGTATTGTTCTTTCTCAAAAGTGTCGTGAGATTACAGGGAGAAATCTCTGGGGCTCTCACCTCTCAACAGCCAATGAGTGTTTACCTTCCCTGATGAAGTCACAAGCCTTCAGCGACGAGGCTAATGTAAGCTGTCCATCTCCATAGCCACAGAGCTCCATTTACTTATATTATTGTTAGCGGTGAATGGGCTGTGTGGGAAGGAGAGGGTATAAAGAGTAGACACTACACACAACAGAAAGAAAAATGGATGGGAGAAATATCAGTGGGCGTTTTGATTCAACTGAATCTGCCTGAATCTGAAGGGCTGATTCAACTTCAAAAAGGTGATATTTTGTGTGGGCTCATGTTTTCTGCGAACAGCACCTTCTAAGATTTTGAACCACCTGTTATAGGGCACTGAGGGTCACTCAGAGCGCCCCCTGGTGGATGTTACATTATCAATGGTCAATTTGTTCAGGACAGCGAGAACAAAATAACCCTGTTATTCTTTTCTAGAAGGTTCCTTTGCTTTTATAAGAACAAAGGAAGCAGATGGGAAGATGGATGGTCTGTTGAGACAGCACAAAGTAACGTCTCCTCTAATGCTGAAATAATTGTGGATATTAAAGAGAGAGGAAAATGCCAGCTCAGCCTTGGGAAGGCAGGAGAAAGAATTGAGAGAGGCAATAATGCAATCGAGTCGGCCACTGGTGGAAGAGAGATTTCATTAAAAACAATAATGGTCACGACTGACTGGACCAAACGCCAGAGGACATGGCGTTCTACTACAAATATGGCCTTATGATCCTCGCCTTCCGAATGCAGCCCGGGCAGTTTTTTTCTATATTCTTACCGCCCATTTTTCTTTTTTCTTGGGTGATGAATGAGTGCAAGCGGTTTTGGCAAACTCACCTGAACGCTCAAGCCTGAAGTGACTACAGCATTACTCAAAAAAACTGTACGAGACTTTTGTGCAGAGAAAGCAAGAGAGAAAAATGGGTTTTAAAGATCTAATATATGGCTCCAGTTCTGAAGGAGAGTTAATGACAATGATAGCAATTAAATCGCCGGAAGTCGTCGAGTCTCTGCACTGTTAGTTGTACCAAACGGGTTCTGGTTCTGGTCTACTGTCCCGAATGATTCTGGGTTTAGTTTTTTAATAACCAATACATTTTAATAAAAGCCAGAATCATGACCGGATACTTAGAGATAAGGGCAGGTAGTATTTTTGGGGAGGAATACACTTATTCTAAACAGCATTTGATTGGACAAAAACCTGAGTAGTTCAACGGTAGTCATCGGTAAATTTGCTCCATTTTCCCAAAAAAGACTGTAAATTTTGTGCGCTAAAATATATAAAATATCTCTGATAAAAGTGAATCATCATGTAAGAGGGAGTTCACAAGCGTATTCTGTGGATGGCCTCAAAACTAAAGCCACAAATCCTAAATTTGATTCAGTTTTCATGGTTTTATTCCATGCATGCAGCTAATGGACAAAATAGGGTATTTATGACACCCGTTATCAGAACAGGCAAAGATAAACGAGCATACACAAACACACACATTTACTTTATAAATCCAGACATGTCTAAATGGACAGCACATCGCCTTTCTTAAAAAAAGGGTGCCGATTTGTGTTTAAATGTCAACATTCCAGTGACATTAAGAACTGATATTTTTAAACGCCACAGAATAGCCAACATGTTTACACGTAAAGTAAGAGTGCTTTTTCAAAAGGCACGCAGAGCGCGCTGTTCCCGCGGCATAAAAACCTGTTTCAAATTCAATTATTCCTCGTCGCTTTGAAGGAACGTGTCTTTTCAGAGAAAAAGGAAAAAATAAGAGGTGGCCAATTCAAAAGTTTTCCTTCATCTAGCCAGTTTGGACACAAATAATCATAAAAACATTCCAGTAAGGCTCTCTTTGGACAGCGCTTTTAGACAAAACTTGCCAAATGTTTATATTTTATATAATTTTACAGCACGGCGCGCTGTTGGTTGCGAACTCTAATCAGCAATCTCCATTTGCTATTGTGTTACATTGAAACGGTCTTTCTGGAATGCTCTCTGTGTACAGTAACTCTTCAGTACGAGCTAAAGCCATGGTAACAGTGAGCTATGCACCTCCTTTGTGCTCTTTCATTGCAGGCAGCAGCATTCGGACAATGTGTTTGGAACAGTGTTTTATAGTACTTAGTTAAATAAACGTTCTTTACTTCTCCTACACATACAAAAAACGCCTTTAGTCACATTGGCAGCTCGGTCGTTAGAGAGAAACTGTTAGCCCCCTCAAATCCCTCAATAGGATGAAAAGAACTGATTATAGCTGGCACTGGCTTCATGGATGCCTTGCCATTTTCATCTTGATAAGTAATTTCAGCCCAATCTCAATACAAGTATTTCCAAAGCGCACTTAAGATAATAATCCCTCTGAAGCGCTCTAATTTACACATTGGATACATGACTATTCTTACCATGTAATGGCTGGGTAAAGACGATGCAGTGGTCTAGCATCCGTCTGAAACCAGACACACTTTGACACTGGCAGCAACATCATTTGTTGCCGCTAATGACTGCTGCGAATCGCAGGGAACTTCCTCTCCATCGCTGGAGAGTTTTCCCGAGATGGGATGAGAAAACTCTAAATGTGAGAATGTCTATTGCAAACTCATCTGATGAAACAGCACAGCCTCCCACAGATGTTTCTGAAGGAATGTTTAGACAAAAATCTATTGCGAGCATATATAGCATGTTGTCAGTTAGCGCAGGTGGTAATTTTCGACAATTGCTCCCGTTTGTAAAAACAAGCTAAATCCTGTTTTACAGAAATGCACTTACTGTATATTTAAAAATATGGTTACCGTGCTACACTGTACTGTAGCCCTTTAATGTCACGTTGCTTTACTCTCAAAACGGTGTGTATTTTAACTTCCATTATAAGTGCATTACTTTAAGCGCAAATTGTGCTTGTTTTTGCGAACTGAGATTTGAACTTGTTCTGCATACAGAATGTGTCCATATGCAAGTCTGAGAAAAGAACAGCGCGTCAAGTTTACGCTAGTTTTTATCATTTTAAGAGGAACGTGGAAAAATAAAAAGCCATTTCGCACATTTAGAAATCTGTTATGCCATATATGCCATATGCAATCACATTCCATATATAAAAATATATTACGTTATAATTTATATACGAGAACACATGCATTTGGTTTGCACGTATTCAGTAAAATTATACAGTAAAATATTTCTGCAAAGTGAAGAACAGGATTTTTCGCACATATAATCAAATACAAATACAACCTTTGAGGTATGATTTAAGTTTGTTGACAGAAATGTGTGCCATATTTAATACAGAATGAAATGCCCGATTTTGTATTATTTTGAAATATGTTGCATATATGTGCAAGTATGTGACATATTTATAACTGTGGCGCCCATACATTAGCATACATAATACATACTGTACGTGTCTTAAATTCCCACGTACCAGATTTATGTCTGGCCTTCAATGGGGATGCCGTCAGAACGTTTAAAATGTACAACATCCCTGTGTTAAGCACCACAAAATCACCTCCGTACATCACCAGCACCTCCTCTGCTGTCATTGCTTTTATGTGAAGCAGCAGAGAGATTTATTCCCCTCATTCCCAGCATCATTTTTAGCGATCAGGCAGCAGTGTAATTCCTTCTAAACAAGATCCAATCAATGGCACATAAGTTATCTCTCTCATTGGCACGGACATCAGTTAGAGCATCCGTCTCAACACCGTGCCAGTCTTTTCTCCATCGCTGGAGCACATGATGAGGAGGCAACCTGTTGCGACCCTTCCCCAAGCCGAGCCCCATGTTCTGCACGCCCGGCCGTGTTGCCAGCCCTGGTTTCGCACTGATCTCTGCCACCCCCTCTCAATGAAGTAAAGCAGACCTTTGGGAAACTGCAGCACGGTCGCTGAGTGCCAACCGCACATGGCAAGCCTGTCCTGCTGAGGGAAGAACCGAATCGCATTGCTTTTCTTCTTAAGCCATGACTGTGGTATCAGCGAGCACAGAGTCTGCCTGCTGCCAGGGGAGCGCACGGCTATGATATCTAATAAAGGCGAATGTTGTGCGACTCCGTTTTAAAGAAGCCATTTTTCTCTCATGCGTGTCATATCCTGCAGGGCATCTCAGCCCCGGCGCATCTGCTTTTATTTAGTCATTTATTATTTCAATGAAGCAGCTGATGTTTGTCGAGTCCTGAAGGACACATTTTCCTGAATGTGCAGAGCTAAACGCTTAAAGACGAATATACGTCTTACCTGATTAGCGCATCCCCGTGTTGGCGTATTATGCGCGCATGCAAATTAGCTTGTGCTGCCTGCATGTATAAACACGCGCACAAAAAAACGCACAGAACCGAACACAAAAGTGTGTTGTCACAGCGGATGTATTGTGTATTAGCGCAGTACAATAAAAGAACTCACTCATCTCAGAAAAGATGAAAGTATTGAGGCGTAAACGTTTAAAAAACTCTTAACAACAACTCTTACTCTTAAACTTAAACTCTTAAACAACTTAATTTATATAAACGAGTCAAAAATATAGTAATGCACAGCATCATTTAAATAAAGATGTTTTCTATTCAATAATATGTTCACTTACAGTTTATAAACTGACTGAACAAACGTTGGCTAACGCACTCTCAATGTTCTCTCAAGATTCCCTCAAAGTTCTCTCAGTTTTTAAAATGCGTTCTTACAGTAATGATAGCCAAACTGTATATATCAAAAACCTTATTTTTAAGTAGTTAGAGAAACGTTTTAACGTTACAAAATTAAAAAGACAATGTTAGCTAAAAACTTAAAATTGTTAGTTGGGTTCTTGTTGAAAACAGTAACTCTACTGTTACACCATTGTACAGCTACACCGTTTTAAAAACAGCTTTTATGCTACTAAAATGTACTTAGTGTCACTAGTTAAAGTAGTTACTTAGTTATCTTTAAGTCAGCACACGTAGTGGCACCCATAACAAAAAATAATCCAACGCATAAGTGCACCGAGATGTTTATTTGATACTTTGTATGTGTTCCTTGTCATGAATCGCTATCAGCTAGACCTGCATATGTGCTTTCTCGTAAGATACTGCTTTGGTATTCCAAACACACTGAACAGGAAATATGCTAACAGAAAGAGATAAAGACACTTGACAGGTCTGATCTCTCTGTGGCTCTCTATTCTGCATTAAACATTTTCTTATCGAAACAACGCTATGGTCGAAGCATATCCCAAGCTGTCAAGCAACTCGGTGCTTAATGTCAGAACAATACTGAACAAACGATGAGGTCACCGATAAATATTTGCTTCGAGACATGACAGAATTTACATACCCCAAAGGAAGCACCCCTCCCTCCTCCGTTAATTTAACTAGCAGAAACCAGTTGCGATGCGCAAAGGTCCTGCCAATGCCCTCTGCCGATACAGTGAAGAGCATTTATCTGCTGGAAAGGGTCTGAAGGACCCCGTGAAAAGAGGACTCGTGCATATTTGGAGAGCAGAGAGATTGGGGTGAAGATAAGCGTCGCTTCCTCAATGGGTCGTACCGAAAATCATGAGGCCGAATCTCCTTACTCAAGGAGAACGCTGAATAAGATCAACTTTAAAAGCTGTGTTCTTCACAAACAAAATGTCTAAAATGTCTGTTTCCCTCCGTTTTGTAAGAGTAGCAAAACTACTTCTATTCAGGGACGTATTTTTGTCTGGCACAGACACAATTAGGGTCATGAAGGAATGAATGATGTCAAATACAGTGAGAGAATTACCCTCGAATAGGTACAATTACATAATTACACAATTACATCATTCTACCATGTGTAGTATTCTACTATAAATACTTTGTATATACATAAAATACGACTATGTATACTTATATATTAGTAAGATATTACGTTAAATTATATAGTACTATTATAAATAATACTATAACTACAGTTTATATACTGTATATATGGGGTCATGTGTGTGTGTCACCCATGCTAGCAAAATGAGTCACAATGAGCAAATTTTTGAAACCAAGATCGTATTATCGCATAGTATGTTTCGCATTCTGTTCACATTCAAAAAAACCTTTAGAATGATGCATGATTTGTCAAAATCAGATAAAATAGCAAATGAGCTGCACCTGTGTAACGCGGCAGTCATTGAGAACCAGAAACGTTTTTCATGGATTATTACAACAAATGAATGATTAAGGAAGGTACAACTTCCAAAAAACGTACAAATCAAGATCATTTTAGATGTTTAACGGCTATTTGGAGAATTCAGATCGCTAGTTGACGGCTTAATGAACTCATTTGTGTAAAAACCTCAAATTACACAAAAATTGCAATTTTTTTCACTTGTTTTGCCCGTAGCTCGTAATTAGCCTGTGCTCATTCTGACTCATTTGGCCAGCACGGGTCACATTGTACTATATTTCCCCATATTTTATATTTTACTCAGGGACTCAAATCATTCTTTCTGTCTTTTCATCTGGTGATTCACTGGAATGAATCAAACACACTATGGGTGACAGAATAAGACAGAGGAGATATTACAGTGGTGTGCATTTGATTACTGCTTCAGTTCCCTCGACTGTAAAACTGCACGTACAACACAATGTGACGTCAAAAACAGCAAAGTAGCAATTTGTCACGCTATGCGACTAGCTGGAAAAGGTGATTTGCAACTGGAAAAGCTACACAATCGTGAAAGCAGCAAAGCTATAGTAAGTATACTGGTATATGTGGTTATACTGGTAGTGTGTACTGGTAGTGAGTTAGCAGTATCACTGCTTAAAAAAAGTTACCCTAACATTTTCATTAGTAACAAAAACATAACAAATGTTATTTTGAAAGTTCTGGGCATGTTTAAGACGTCAGATTTTTAGACATCGTATTAACGTTATTGCTTGGTTATATTATTTTATCATATAACATTTATATTTTTTATATATATTATATATACATATATATATTATATAACCTTTTTTAAATTCTGAATTAAAAACATTTTTAAAACGTTCCACTAACTACTTAAGAATAACATTTTTGATTTATATGTAATATGTAAAATTGTACTAATGTTACTGAAAACGTTATGATAACTTTTAGAGAACATTAGCCAACATTCTGAGGACGTTCCCTGTTAGCTGGCTAGTTAATAATTTCCCAACTCCGGTCTCCCTGTCAGGACATAAGCAGAATTTAGCCGCCTGACCTCAGGTGAATATTACAGCAGTTGCCAATAATGAGCTCAAATATAATCTGAGAATAATGTCCCAGAATTCTCAGAACAGTTCTGAAAACACATCTAATAATCTATACAAACACATTTTATGAGGAGAAAATGAATCAGTGGATCGAACTTTGGGCCAGATTTCGGCTGTAGATTCTAACCTGCGTGATACTGTCATGAGCCGTACTGCTACTGTGGGCTAATGAACACGAGAAAGTGCAGGTTAATACCATCCTTGGGGAGTTTACCTGAGGGGGAAGTACAAACCTGCTGTGCTCTTTGCCAACCGAGCTATTCATGGAAGAGGAACCAGACGGAAAGAAGCCACGCTCTAATCCTTTAGTGCTGCAGCCTGGCTTGAGAGCGGGTCACAGTTCCTGGGCTGTGCACGCTCGGAACATGCGACCGCATGCCTGCTGATGCCCCAAAATGGCATTCGATGGGGCGGCCGAGCAGCAGATCCAAAAACCAAGCAGTTGCAAAGCCAAATACACCGAGAACAAACAAATTACGCGTCAAGATGCGTTGCCATAGTGACAAAGCTCTGATTAGAGATCGGCAATCATGATAAAATTCTTCATCTCCGTTTCTTTTGATTACTCATACCACAGTATGTTCCCCATGGAGACAAAATCTCCATAAAATAATCTCCACAAGAGTCCAATTATGTACGAGTGCAAATCACAAACCAAGTACAACTCGGAGAAGTGCACAATATTTGTAACGCACCAGCTTACCGTGCCTGACTCATAAGTAGGCTCTGGTTTAACGCTTTTTTCCTGCCCAAAGGCATGCGCAAAGAACAGTCGAAAGCTGAGAGAAAAACATCTGAAGGACTGTTACTCAGTTTCAAAGCAGATAAAAACATATGCTTCGCAAAAACATCTGCTGGCCTGCCAGTGGCTCTCTGTGAAGCAAACATGGTGTAATTCCACTGAGAGGCGACAGTAACATGATAGAATTACCGGTAGCTCCATACAGCTAATGCACACTGCGTTCACCTCTATCTTTTTGTTGACTTATTCAGGTCAGGTTAGTTAGTACAGAGGTGGTTGTGGCGATCTATCACATTATAAATATATACATTTTGTTTCTTTATTAGGTAGATTGATGATGGGTTTGCGATGAAAATGCGGGTCAGATTTATGTGGTTTACGAGGTAGGCTTGTCTAAATCAGGTCGGTTAAAGATCCAGGTCACAACACAAACACTAACGCTTTGAATCACAGCACTGGCACAAGCCTTAAGCAACCAGTGACCAGAGCAATACGGTTCACAATCCAGTGAAACTTCCTATGCAAGCCACACAAGCCTTTTAAATACAAAATTCTCACATTATCCGCTCCAAAATCTATCGTTTGTTATGTTTCCTTAATCCAATTTCAGGACTTGAAAGGTTGTGGGTTAATTTTGCAGGTCTGCCTAATTGGCTCACTGTATCGAATTAAAGCCTTAATCAGCCAAGACAGCTGAGACACTTATTAAGAATAAAGCAAATTACAACGGCCAGCAATTACACTGCTGTCTTTTGTGATACAATCTATTTCATCTGCATTTCGCCCATGCAAACAACCAAAAACTGAAAGTTGATCTGACCAGCTAACCACGTGCCAGCTGACAACTTTAGGTGTAAGAACATTTCCCCAGCATTTTCATTAGATAACAGAAATGCTTATTTTGAATGTTCTAGGAACATTCCAGTATTTTACACATTGTTTTAACGTTACTTGAACAAATTTCTTAATTCTATAACGTTTTTAAAATGTTCTACTAACTACTTAAAGATAACCTTTTGATAAATGACAGTAAGTTTTACTAACGTTACTGCAGGAACGTTTTTGATAACTTCGAGAGAACGTTTAGAGAATACTAGCAACATTCTGAGAATGTTTCCTGTTAGCTGGCGTACAGTTACCCCTGAAAGACTATTAGCACCTGCAGAAAGTGCTATATCATGTGGCAACACTGAGTATGAAATGCCTGGTTGAACATGTTCTTTGTCGAAACGCTGGCCTGTGTATCAGAAACGAGTGTAGCTGTGGTTCGCTAACACGATGCATTGTAAACAGGCATCCAGCTAGTGCGTATACATAATAACTCTAATATTCTGCCATGTACTGAACATACCGAATAAGATCAGATACAACAAGTGAAAAGCAAACAGAAAAGTATTCCTATTATGTAATGCTACATTTTGACACAGATACGCGAATAGCAATGTTTGCTCTTAATATTGACACAGTCTCGCTTGTTTATTTATCCTGAGTTTATGCATTTCCTGTTGAAGCAGGATTACAACATTTACTGTATGTTTAGAAGTACACTAGCACACATAATGCTTCAAAGCTAGCAAACGCAAACTAAAATCCACAAAAGGTTTGATTTCATGGGGTCTGACAACCACTGGCAATGCAAGCATATGGTTTTGAATAGCATTTGACTTTTTTATAGCTGTAGCTCTACATTATATATAACATTTTGTGTAGACAGCTGTACGCCAACACCTGGCTTTACTGTACTACCGAACCAGCAAGCTATTTTTCTTGTACTGTCCACCATTTTGATAGAATGACAGGAACAAATTTACGCAATGCCTATAAGTACATCCCTCAGGTCACTGGAGTATGTTAATTATATACTATGACTTTAACCCTCGTGCTTGCTAGCGACTGCCAAAGCCTCCCTCTGTTCCAGGCGAATGAATGCGCTATATGTCTGAATGGACACCTATTCACCTCGAAAGAAAAGCTGATGTTTACCAAGGACACGAGTGTTTTATCTTCCACTGGAAGGATCGAGGCCCTGTTGGATGTTAATAATTTTCATCTTTGCTCTTGCCTCTGAAGGTTAATCGTAGTCCATCCACAGTTAAGCCGACCCCATCAAGTTATTTTGGCCCGCCATCGCGCGCCTCTTCCTGTTGTGATGTTATCAGGAAATGGCTTTATGCAGATGCACATATTGCGCACCCCCGCCAGACGCTTCGCAAACAAAACAACGAAGAGAGAAAGAAAGCACAGCCGGGAACAATATGTTTGAAGGGAAAACAAATGCCTAATATAGCCTTTCACAAGCCCAAAATGGAGCCATGTAGGAAATAGCACGACGTGTTCTCGTGAAAAGAAAAATACTTTATTCTTATTCAATATGTTAATGTATTCCTGAAATCACATTGTTCTGGGCTACGCTGAGATTCTTGGTAATTTCTCTAAGGAGCTTCCTGGGTTGTGAGCTGGTGCCGTTCGATTGGGCCTATCGCTGCTCACCGTTCCATTTGCGCGAGTTCCATTGTAAGAAGACAGAAAAAAACAACAAACCAAATAAAAGCCTCAAAAGATAATATATCCACTTCTTTTCGGTTTAATACGTTTATTAATATTCAGGCACGGTTTGCTATAGAGTGCTTTTAAACACTAGCACAGGCTCGTGAGTAAGCACATCAAACTGTATACGGATTACGGCACATAATTCGTTTTTTTCTCGTTTTCTCTTTTATTAAAGAAATATTTCACCCATAAACTGAAGCTATTTACTGCATGTTGTTCCATACCTGCATGAGTTTTCTTTTTTCCACAAAACACCAAAGGAGATATTTGGCTTTTCATACAATGCAAGTGGATGGGGACTAGAGACAGCTGTGGTCACCATTCACTTTGTATTATGTGGAAAAGAGCAGCAAAAAAATTTCACAGACAAAAGCGATTCATTTCGCGTCGTGCTTAAAAGAACGTCATGCGGCATGGCTTTGAACGACATGAGGGAGAGCAAATGATGACAGAACTTTTATTTTTGGGGGCGTAATATGCCTTTAAATCAGTACACCCGCCAGGGCGTATTTATCGCACGCTGATGGTTGCTGTATTTTTACGTGTGGCAAATTGCATTCAAGATCACGGCAGCTGCAGCAGACGGAATTGCTCTTTCATCAGACTGAGATGATGAAATGTTTTAGCATTTCTCTTCATTGGAAACAATGAGAAACAGAAAAAGCTCACAGGCATCGGCTGCCGTTGACTGCGCATGTTTGATTGTTTCCTCTCAAGGACGTACAGAGAGCCTTGCTGCTATAAATATGCAATGCTTCCTTAGGCCGGAGAGAGAGAGAGAGAGGGGGAGAGAGAGCTTTTTGATATTCATGGACATTCAAGTCCTCTTGAAGGATATGCATCTTTGCAGGAATCAAAATGATCCACTCAACGAGGGAAAATTATACCCCTCACATGCCATTTGGCTTCCTCAAATTACTGGGAGAAACATACCTCCACTCAAACTAAAAGGCTGGGCAGGGACATGTAATTGCAGAAGTAGAGGCTTTCCGCACAAGTGTTTATCTCAGTATTTGTTGAACGGTTGGTGATTTTAGGCCAAAACTTGAATTCGGAGGGTCAGATGTTGGAGCATCGTTGAATACACACCAGTAATTAGACACTTGTAGCCCTACTTGTGTATGTTTTCAGGAAAATATATTGTGAATTATTTCTGCGTGCAAAGAAATGCAAAGAAAAAGTGAAAGACCGGTTTGCTTCAAGTAGGTAGACGCTCAGACTTTTGTATACCTCAAGACCAGGCGTGTATTCTCAGTGGCGGCAACAGAGACGGGCCCTTCTAATAAAATTGGCTCCGATTGCTGATTAGGTCATGATGCTCACGTCCGATTCAAAATAAACATGAAATGAACTTGTTCATAAACTCATGAGCTCACTTAAAGGTTAAATGAACAAAAAGAGACTAACAACAGTCGCACAACAAGCTAGTGGTAACAAACATACACAAAGTACATTTAACTGCAGTTACTAATTATCCAGCCATGTAAACAAAAGCTATTTAAAAAGTGAGTATACAATGTTATATACACACAAAAATAAGAAAGTATTTGATTCCTGCAGATGGCGTAAAGTAAACGAGGTTTAAGTACACGAGGCATAAAGTAAACGAGGTTTAAGTAAACAAGGTGTAAAGTAAACAAGGTTTAAGTAAACGAGGTTTAAGTACACGAGGCATAAAGTAAACGAGGTTTAAGTAAACAAGGTGTAAAGTAAACAAGGCGTAAAGAAAACGAGGTTTAAGTAAACGAGGCGTAAGGTAAACGAGGTTTAAGTAAACGGGCCGTAAAGTAAACGATGTTTAAGTAAACGAGGCGTAAAGTAAAGGAGGTTTAAGCTGTAAACTACGTACACATCAAAAAGAATTTTACACTGGACAAAAAAACTAAGCAGTGATGTGACTGCCTGATTTCATAACTCCACAGTGTGGCACTCCACAAGACATCTAATCCCATTATCTTGGTAAATGTTTTTTGCATTTTTTATTTAGAAGCTAGAATCATTTATTCATGCAGTGCATTTTTCCAGGCATTTTTTTCCCCTTTTGTAAAATGTGCTGCAGTGCTACACGGGCTTTCTGCAGTGTAATCTCGCTAATGTTTCCCTCGTCTTTTTTCCTCACTTTGAGGAACCATCTCCATTAAATGCCAGCGACATTTTGATCATCAGTCATCGGCAGCAGGGACTTGTTTACTATCTGTTTGGATGAATGGCTGGGTTTCAGAGAGATGAACATTGTCTAGACCAAAGCGGGGTACCCCCCCAAAAAAAGGAGGCCAAACCAGCACATCTGTTAATACAGAGCTCGTTGTGTCCAATTATTCAGCTGCTGCCGTTCCTTAGAAATATGGCCAGAAAAGAACAAAATCTCTCTTCCAAATCTCTCTCTCCTTTTTTTGCACTCTGCATTTTCTTTTAGATTAATTAGTATTTGCTCTTTTCCTTCCTCCCAAATCCTGTGTCTGGGGAGGATTAATTAGGAGCTCTGTGTTTTCTTATGTTACACCATTATCAAAATAAAAATCCAAGTAGCTTGTACATAAGTATTATATGGAGGAATCAGTCTACAGGTTGGAAATCACCTGGCCCTAAAGACTAAGATTAAGCCCACTGTAATCCATTATAAACCTGCTGTGCAAATGGCTCTCAGTGTATTCCCAGCTAACAATTTGAGGTTGTAAGAATGTTTCCCTAACGCTTCCATTAGTAACAAAAATTCTAAAAAGTTCTAGGAACGCTTTTAGACATTGTATTAACACTATTGATTGGTTATTAGAACGGTACCCAAACATTTTAAATCTGAAACAAACATTCCACTGACAATTATATAATAATATAGTTTTTGATATTTATAATATATCATGTCAGAAAATGTTTTTCTAGGGTTAACTGGGTTGGTTGTTGACAGAAAAACTCCTGCTAACCACCATTAAATGCTCTCCATACTGTACTGAAACTGTCATAACCCTGCAAACAGTGAATACGTTAAATGAGCTTTAATATTCAAAATACCAGTTACCTTTTCATATACGTACTATACGCATTCCATGCTAATCCTAAATGCTTGTCCAACGCGACAAATACCACTTTCACTGTTTAAAACGTCTGCACGCCAATCGTAGCGCTTCCTGTCTGGAGCATCAGTTAGATGATGACTGGACAAAATAATGCAAAACCAAGCCTGTCAGCAAAGCACCTCTTCCACTGTGCGGAAAACAAACAGCTAGCGGGCCGAGAAATGATTCTTTAATAGGATTACATCAGTGATTTTTCTCCCTGACAGCATAATGCCAAAACAAATTTTAAATTGGGGAAAAAGGTAATAGAGAACATGCTGCAATATTAAAAAATAGATGCACTCACAGTCATAGTGGAAAATGTCATGTTAATGTGATGATTCTGTTTTAAAAGCCTCGCCCACCGTGCGTCCTCCCATCCCGCGCTGTTCCTATTTCTCTAACTCAATTCGCAATGAGGAAATCGAATTAAAAGCTATTCAGCCTGTCGCAAGATGGATTTTGGCTCTCGGTTTCTTTCGGAGTGCAAAATAACAAAATCAAACAAATGTTTTGATGGATGATTCAGACATCCTGGTGATGTGGAGGGCACGGAATCGTGGGAAGCTTTGTACATGCGCGGCATTCCGGGATTATTACCTTATTTTCCCGCTGTGTTGCAGACATCTGTGGGACTTAATTTTCACTCACATCATAAAATCTGATTTGAATGCAGCCCGGGATTAAAACAGCTCATCAATTCACCTCTCATTCCTCCAGAAGCGTGGAAGATAAGGCCGCAGGGCAAATGTGGAGCCAATATTGGTCCTACCTGCATGATCAGCATGTTAGGAAGAGAGCAATCGCTGTTATTAAAAAAATATTCACACCTGTTGAACTTGTGGCATCGTTGGGCCTTATTATGAGAACGATGTCCATGAAGTCCAACAAGCCTACAGCCAATACCAGCCTTTGAATCCAGCCCTCAGCCAATCAGATTTCAAAACCCTACACTGCCCCTGGTAGGCATCAGTATGCATGAGTTTTAAATCTTGAGCATGCATGAGCATATTTATTTTAGACCGTATATTGGTACAAATTCTATTTTTGGCGAGCGCCTCGCTTCACCAAGTGATATAGGTGACTTGGCAGACAATTTTTCCGCAAAAATAAATCACCCCCCCCACCCAAAAAGAAAAATCACCCTCAAAAAGATTTATTGTGGCCCAAAGTCAATTTATCGCATATATAAAAGGAATTCATACTCCTACTTGACCATGAGATACAACCGAGGGAAAACAACAGAGGGAAAAAATTACAAACAACGCGTGAAGAGACAATGGTGTGCTCGCACCCGCCCCCTCGCTTACGCATACCGATGGTAAACAAAAGAGCGAGCCCTCGCTGTAAGAATTTGCAAGAGAGAGATACTGTGTTGTTCCATTTCTTTGATTGTGTGGGATGAGTTCTAGATGGCAGCCTGATAAGAAGGTTGTTCAGCATTTCGCCTGAAAACAAAGCTAATTTACATCTGAATGGATCAGGAGCGATGGGTGCCAGAGTGGAGCCTAATAGGACGCATATAAATTGTTCCGCCTTGGTCGTTATTAATTTGTCTCATTGCGGCGTAATTTGTTGCATGAAAACAACAATAACGAACAATCTTGCTATAAGGTAATCAGCTTGCTGCCATAATATAAAAAATATGATGCTGGAAAATGCGTTTTCGTGTCGTAAAACCTGAAAACAAGCGTGCGCTAGTAATGACTTTTTCAGAACGATGTCTCAGGCCGTAGGACATTGTGGTGGGGCTTTCTGATAGCCTCGCATACTCCCTCAGCCACTTCCCAATCTTTGCAATTTCCGAAGAGGTAACTTCCTGTAATATGTTGCTGAAAATCGACAACAGTTGAATCTACAGCACACAAGCCAAACAGCTTCCAGTGACATATAGAGATGTGGCCCTGAGGCTATAGACTCTTTAATAAGGCTAGTGGGTGCAGTTGGGTCCCCCAAGGCAGCGAGCTGTTTGGCAGCTTTCTCAAATTGCCACAGTAGCTGACCTTGCCAGCCATCTTAAAGTGTTCTGCTACTATAACATAACCTGCCTCCATTCGGACACTTACCCGCTGGGCAAAAACGGCAGGGCGTGCAACAGGTATGCACGTGTTTGTGTCTCTAATGTGGTTAAGGGAAACTCAAACATGAGCGGGCCCCCCTCTCTGTACTGTCTGCCTGTCAGAAACATTGACACTTTAATCACCTGTCGCCTGCGCAGCTGGTTTCACCACGTCAAGGAGAAAGACAGGCTGACAACACGGTGGTGGACACTCAAGACAGGTTTGGGGAGGCTTCTCTGCGTCTGTGACAAAATGACACTACGCACGTCGGCATCCAGGACACGGCCCTCATGTCAACTGTCAAGAAACTCTCTTCTTACCTTCCTCTAAGATCCGACGTGACCTTGATACAGTGAATGACCTAGAACCTCCCACAAACATCAAAGCACAAATAAGTGGAGTTCTTTTAAAGACGTGTCGACTGTTCTCAGGACTGTAAAAGAAATAGACACGACGCAACCCAAAGCTATAATCATTGATTCACGCTTGAACAGTGTCGTCTCCGGGAGATGACAGCCATTTCCGCGCTTGTGTGTCGACTGAGGTGTGTTTTATAGTCACGCGTGGAACTAAAAGGATAGCGGAGATGAATTTTGACATGGCTGCCTTCAGGCTACACTGCTCACTTCAACCTCACCAGAACCTCTTTTGCTCCGAGATGAACCTTCAAACTTTTGGAGGCAATGAAAAATGACAAAATCACACTTCAAGTTTAAAGCTCATTCCACTTACCAGCACCACATCTGTATAACGCCTAAAGGCCGACTTTCGGTGGATTTCTGAGCGAGCATTAAGACAAAACACAAAGTCTCGCGCAATATTATGTTCAAACATAAAACGCTTTCCGAGATGAGATCACACAGGTGGAGCTGTGCCTTCAGGTGGAGCTCCTGACCTGCTGCGTGACCTTCGTCAAATTGGCCTCGATCCATTTTAAGTCAATTTGTTCCAGCTATACGAACTAACGCGGCCACAGACGCTGGTTTGTAACACAGGGCTATTTAGTTATTTCCCTCCCGTCCTTCCTTTAAAGAGATAAAAAAGAATTCAATTTGTGAGCGGCCCTGGCGGCTCTCTCCGACTGTGTTTGCAAAGTTAATGCAGGAGCCGTTCTCCCTGGGGTCACCGAGAGGAATATGGCGCTCGCTGGAAAAACAGAGGGAACAATGCCTTTGAAGATGGCCACAGCGCTCTGGGGACTCAAGCAAATGGAAAAATAAAATTAAACTATAACATCCTCCCTTCCAAGCCCTGCCTCCAGCTGCCTGGCTCTCTGTTTTCCAAGAAACATCCGAACGATCTTTACCCATGAAACACACCAATACAGAGCAAGCGAGATACGATTTGATGCTCAGAGGTGCACTTTCATACTGCGGAAGGCCCAGAGTTATAAAAACATTTAATTTTAGAATTCACCAAGATTGTCTTAGATGTTTCATCTATGATTCCTTGAAGAAACAAGACGATTGTTGACATGCAGCAAGAATATGAAGCTATACGATTCACAAGGATTTTAAAGCTCACACAGTTCCACATACAGGAAACTCTTATATGGGTTTCAATAAAAAGTTTGGAATGGCGCCAGATCTCTGCAAAGAGCCCGAGGAAGCCCTGGCAAAGAGAAACCAACCATTCATAAGAAAGTCAAGGATATACTGTAAGTTATGTAATGAAAAATACCTCAGCATGAAGGAAGAACGTTTCATATTTTCCTCTAACCTTGACGGTAGAAATGTGAAATAATGTTTTCTTGTCGTCACCTACGCTCTCTTCTGAGAGATCTATCAAGAATTCAGTGTTTGTTTTAAAATGCTAGTGTTTTTCAAAAACATCATTCTTTACTAATGAAGTATTACAGTACTGTGGCTGGTTTGCGTATGGTAAATAATTTTTTAAAAAGGACCAATCGTGTGCAGCAAAATGAACAAACAAAAGCCAAATTTACAGCACATTTAAAAAACATTTAAGCACATCTATTAAGTATTTCATAAATACATTGAGCTTCTGTTCTTATTTAAAACAACTGCAAATGCCAAAACTGCCTCCTCTGCCGTTTACAAAGTGGACTTTTAAAAAACTTTTTAAGATGTCTTTTTATTATTTATGACTGATCATTTATTAAAAGCATAAACTCTAAGGTGCGACATCCCCTCCTCTCTCTGACATTTGCTGCTAGTAATCGTCTGCTCCCTTAGACTCATTCTGGGCCCTCGTGCTCAGTCATTAGGCAGATAAGCATGCAGTCACATTGATGAACTGACTGGCCAATTTCTCATGCCTGAACTGGTCTAAGCATCTATCTGTCTGAGAGCCTGAACCCCGTGATGTGACTATAAGCACCGAGGGGGGCTTAACATAAGCAAATGGCCCTCATTCTTAAATTAACAGCCACCAGTCTCCCGCCACGTGCCTGTCAATAAGCACTTCCTGTCCATACAGATGTAGGCAGAAACGGAGAGGAAGTGATAGAGAGACAGCGAGTGTAAAGCAGTGAGGGAGAGAGTGATAACAAGCTATTTATCTGAAAGCTGTCGCCCGCCTTCACCTCCATTTAAAGTAAACAGGTTGCCGTTAATGGCTCTGTCACACAAATGCACTGATAGAACATTGTGGGTAAAATGACGGCCATCACAATAATCAACGTTCAATTCACGCTGGCTTTTAGTGATCCAAAACTCGCGCACGACAAATTGGCTATTACTAAATTTCGGTGGAATGATCCACCGGGCACAAAAAAACCCTGAATGATGCGACACGCGACGCAATCGTCTCCGTAACAGTTATTAGAGTGTATCTACTAACGTTATTAAGACAAAGCAGGCCGAAATACACACATAAAAGTGCTTCGTTTTTTACTTCACAGCTTTTTTTAAGAGTTTAAGGTTGCTGATCGCAAAGCTCATTTGAAGCCCAAAGGTGAGAACAGAGAGAAACAGCGATATTATGCGACAATAATAAAAAGAACATTCAAGCTGTTGCCTCTCCTCAGCAGAACATCAAACAGCAGCCCGACACGTTTCTCACGCCGCATTTCCAATGGAAATTGAATGACAGACTAGTGTTTATATTTCTATTTGACGCTTCAGTTAACTGTAGATTTTGATCAAGCGCACTTTTGAAGCTTGAAGGATAAAAAAGGCGTGTTGGAGGAATCGTGCGTTACGTCGAAGCGGCGGTCCCAATGTCACACATAAAGGCGCCGTTTAACGTGCGTGTCAACGCGTCGGCAATTATTTAAAAAGACGGAGGAATGAGATTCTGACATTGTGAGTTCTGTGACGCTTCAAAAGGACAAATTGTTAATTCGGCGCGTTCCGTTTCCCCTTCACGACGATCAAACGGCGTTAGGCGGCGGCAACGACTCGGCACCGCCTGCTTCTTCACTTACTCAAATTGTCATACATGAGAAAAGTAACAGTCGCGGACGGGCACAACCCCTGCAAAAGCATTTTTACATTCGCTTGCGTTACGTTTCGCAATTCAAGCAGCAGGAAGAGTGGGCGGCAGAGCAAGGTGGAAGGGAGTAGAACTATGTTTTTAGGTAAGTATGTCACCTACAGCTACACAATAGTCACTGACTAGTGAAAAACATAACGTGTCACAAACTTTAAAGGTTTTTTAATTGGAATATATCCGATAAATGGAGACAGAATACGTGAATCATTAAGAACACACTGGACACCAGCATACTGGAAACTGTCAAACAAACTGTCAATCTTCTCTTTTCAATTGAAGGGTCTGGAACACTAATTCAAACTGGCCAACAGCTAAATGTTATGGCACTGTTATGAGGGTGTTGTGCCTTAGTTGTTACAGATCTGGGCTAGCAACCAAGAGGTAGTGTAAGTCACTATGGATACCAAACAGCTGCAAAATTATAAAATATTGGTATGACATTATCAAAACCACACATAAATATTACTTTTAATAACAGTCATCCTCACATGCTACTTAGGACTAAAACAAATGTCTACATAATTTGAAACTTGTGGCGACTATCTACCCAGCTAACAAGGACCGTAGTCTAACGTTGTTATCAAAAAACATTCTTGCAGTAGCGTTAGTATATTTGTTTTTTTACATTATACATCATATATATCTGAAATGTTAATCTTAAGTAGTTATGGGGAACGTTTTAAAAACATTACAGGATTAAAAATGTTTGAATAACGTTTGTATAACTAAATAATATTGTTAACACAACGTCTAAAAAACTGGACATTTTAAATGTTCCTAAAACATTCACAATAATGTTTTAATGGTTTTGTTACTTAATCTAAGTATTACGGAAAACATCCTTACCACCTAAAATTGGTAAATGGGTGTGCACAGCTAAAGCTTTGCACTTTGTTAATGATGAGGTGTTTGACTCAGTGAGGCGAGCAAACCGAATAGCTGTTTATCTCGGCGCGCACATACCTTTGTCTACATGCTGATGTGAATGTTGATTGCTGTATGGGCCACATAATTAACGATCTGGCAGTCAAGGTCAAATGAAGGTGCGAGAAGCATAGGATAAGTATTTTCTGGAGAGAGAAGGGTCAAGTGGAGATAAACACATGCACAGATCAGCACCAGTCCAGTTCCAGAGAGCTGCCAAAATAGATGGGGATCCGAGGACGACTGGGAGAGGAGGGGCCGTGTAACACAGATGCCAATGTTATATTTGCTAAGCAATTTCCCTGTCAGAGCCAAGAGTCCCGGGCAGAGAAAAATGAACAACCCAAAGAAAACACTGCTCAGAGGTTTCTCCTCTACAGCTCCGCACACCCGCAGCTGTTTGTTGACATTTACGACATATTACTCTGTTACAAATAAATACTCTTTACAAACTCTGTTTCAATGCAAAAGGTGAAACGCTTTATTATAAAAATGTTTCAACATTTTTACCCTGAATTACCCTGAATTAAAATCTGCTTAATCAACGTTCATACTTTATATACTGGCAATTTAAAGAGAGTTTTGAGCAGGAAAATTGTTTTCATGTAAACTAATGCAATACAGTCCCCCTGTATGTACCTGTTATCAAATAGACCAATAAATACATACATATAAAATATGCGATATTAGATATTAATATATTAGAAAATATAACTATTAAATATAAATATATACTAACTATTGACTAACTATTCCAACTAGTACATTTTGACCACAAGTTTCTGGTCTGAAACTCTAGAGAGACACATGTGAGATTACTGAGGCCTTAATCTCAGGAGACAAATCTGAAAAGCAGGAAACTTAGTTACGGTCTCCACTTGCTCTCTATTTAATCTCATGGCTGCCTAGGAGCAACAGTTGAAATTCTGTTCTTTCCTACAGGCAGCAGTCTGTCTCTTTCCTGAAACAAATCTCTCTCTTTCCTGAAACACAGAGGAGAGCATTTGAGCCCCAGCAGGGAGGAAGTAACTGTCACTCTGCCATAAATATTAATATTAATTAAATTCCCTTTCCCGTCAGGGCCAAAGGCTGAGGTAGATTTATAGTGGGCGGAGGCTTTTCAAGTGGTCATATGTTACACTATCTGAGGTGAAATCTGAGGGAGAAAGCGCCAGCCGACAGAATCCATATTTATAAGACAATGTTTCCTCCCGCGTCCGGCCCTTTAGGAGTCCGTCAGGCACGTGTAGAAACGGGCTACAAATTTTAAGTGCATCATCTAAAAGCTACAAAAATCGCAGAGGACGATGAACCGACGCAAACATGAAAAATACAAAACATGAGAGAGAAAGAATGCAAAAGAAGAGCCTATTAATGCATCCACAAAAATTCATGGGGAAACACACAATCCTACTGCCTGTTATTTTCCTTTATATGCATATTCCCGTGCACTGAAGACCTGAAGCATCATCCTTGGTCAGTTCAGCCCTGTTTTGCTTCTCTGGTTAATGATGAGCTAGATTTGTGCTTTCAAAAGAATCTCATATGCAATATTCAGCATGCTGAGCAGGTTTAACCCGGGGTATCTAAACTTGGGCAGCCAGACCTTCATCAAACTTTCAAACGCATTCCGCCAGCTTCTGCACACCTCTTGTAGGGAAATGGAAAACATACCCACATTTAAAGCAAGTCCAAGTCAACCAGGATTAAAAACTACTTGAAAACCAGGCTCAGCTTACGAGCATGTCCCAGGTACCCAGCTAACGGGGAACATTGTCAGACCGTTGTCTAATGTTCTTTAAAAGTTCAAAAGTTATCAGAAAACATTCTTGAGGTCTAATATATATCTAATATCTAAAAAATTATTCTGAATTAAACATTTTTGTCAAGTAATAGAAACGTTAGGGAAACATTCTTACGACCTAAAATTGTTCGCTGGTTAAATAAATACACCAAAAAACCCATAAACAAATCATCTAGCTGCAAAAAGCACCTTTTCCTCTATTGCCTTTCATTTCAAAGACGCTGTTTATTGTGATGTAATACTTTTTTGGCCAAGCTACCTATAAATCACGTTTTATTATATTAGCTGTTTTATCAGCACTCAATATTTTAAGGGCTCTTAAAAGCATGTAATGAACTTTCCTGTCAGCTGCCTTTCAGATCACAGCTTCTTGGGACTCTGCATGTCCTAGTGGTGCCATTAGCCAATCAGAGTTCTCATACATTTTGCTATGGCTCAGATGATGAGCAAAGATTGTGAGGGAGGGATGGAGGGAGGGAGGGGGGCGTTCTATGGCAATAGACAAAGACCTCCACGCTGAAATAAAACTTTACAACAAAGCACTCCCGCAAGCCCACTTCCACATCGATGCGTCTTCGTATCTCGCCATCGCAATTCGGCAAACCCAAGAGCTTTCTGATCACGATGATGGAATGAGTTGTCTTCCACTAGCACACTGGTTCCCCCAGTGGAGGCAAAATCTCCGCTGGCAAGGCTCATTTTCAGGTACATTGTTTGCATCACGGGGTCATTTAACTGTTACTGTCACCTGCATGTAGTGCTTTCTCTCTCCATCTGTCTGTCTATGTATCTCCGTCTCTGTGATTCCCTCCTCCATCCCTCCGTCCTGGAGCTGTCACCATGCAGAATCTGTGTCTGGCCTGGAGAGGGATAGCTGCTGCCAAACACAGGACAGCGGGTGCAGTAGCGGCTCCATAAATAGCCCTGGTCCACCCTGTGACATTACCTGCCTACGACAAGATAATCATGATGAATCGCTCCAGAGCAAAATGCACGCCGAGGTACAAAGAGCAGCATCAACACAACCCAATTGTGCTCTTTTTATTCTCAGTGTACCTTTTTCCCTTTCTCCTTGTGCTACTGTCTACTGCACCACAAAACAGCCACAAGGCCCCATTTACACCTGCAATCCATAACTCGCCTCTCTAGTGCCATCTCTGTTCGAAGCATGAAATTGCAGTTTTTTTTACGTACTTTTTGTTATGCATTTTGAAATCACATGAAGCCAAACTGTTATTTCCCGGGAACTGGACATGACAGCTCAAATTATAAGTCATTATTATAAACTTACCATTTAAGGAAAGGCGATCGTGTTGATCACTGATCTGTCATGTACTTGCTCAATAACTCATTTTTGTTTATTTTTAAGCCAAAAAGTGACAGATTGCAGCTTTACGATCTCAGGTGATCTGTTTCGCAAGTGCGGAGGTGAGATGCGACGCCGTTTACCGGAGGAAGCATCGGGACATATTAGCACGCTAATTAGCAACCTAAACAAGGAATGCGGTTGCATGCGTTTTCAAATTCCTTCAGCATGTTCTTAGAATAAGTCAGTCACAAAATGTTTGGACTGTATTTTCACTGTTACTTGTGAACAGATTTTCCAAAATGGATATTTATATCCGGTGTAAACTGAGAGTACAAAAATACTGCGGGAGGGTTAGAAACAGGGATTGTGAGTTGCAGGAGAGACTTTAATAATGAGAGGGGCAAGGATGTGGTATTCCAGTGTCTCAGAAGGGATCGGGTCGGTCTAGACCTGCTGGATCTGGCAGGCGCTGACTGATGTGTATGTGGGCTATGACTGATAGCACTGCGGGAAACTCATTTTTGCCTGCCGGTCCACTGACTGCAACCCTAGCCAAACAGACAAAAACACAAACGTGTGCACGGCTTGCGGCCTGCCTCAGAGCATTCACCAAACGCTCCATTTAAACAGGCCATTTAAAACATCTCTCGTAGGCGGCAAAATTTACATCAATAAATGTTTCTGATCAATAAACGTTTTCTTCAATAAGCACTTCTGACTAATTACCAATGAAGTGACTGCAGTCCGCAATTAAACAGACGATCAATACAGTAGAATAAAAATACGTTCTAGAACGAGAGCCAATGTATAATCAGTTAAGTACAGCAAATAGCTTTAAACTCCCATATGACCAGAGCACCAGGAGTCGGTACGAATGAATCGAAATCATTCAACATTATGTCACCACCTCACGTGACTTAGTCTAATTATTACAGCGTTTTCAGTCTCAAGGAGTCAGTTAAACAATCTCACTCACATTGTCAACGTCTCCCCGAATTCTGAACACTGTTTCACTTCTAGGGAGGGATTCGGTCATATTTTATGAAGTGGATGACACCTTTTATCGAGAGACAATGGAAGGCAATAAATTCTGATGCAGTGTGGCATAAGTGCTGTTGCGCTTCTTAGGGAAAGGTACTTGACTTAAGATTAAATAAAACCCAACGAGAGCGAGTATACTTCACACTGCACCTCCGCCACCACTTATGAGCAAAGAACAAGACAATGAATAAGAGGAACATTTGGTGTCAATTGCGTTTGTCTAAGAAGATAATTTCATCAAAAGCATAAAAATATCATCTCCCAGCTAACAATTTTGTAGGAACATTTCCCTAATGTTTCCATTATATAACATTATTTTCAAACTTCTAGGAACGTTCAAAACACACATTTTTAGACACGGGATTAACATCATGGCTTAGTTATAAGAGCTTTTTTTAAAAGAAAATAATTCTGTAATGTTTTGAAACATTCCACTAACTACTTATGAACAATGATTTTGATACATATGACGTTGAAAAACATTCTACTGAAATAACTGCAAGAAGATTTGCAGAGAACGTTGAGAGAACTTTTAAATAACATTAGCCACCATGCTGAGAATATTCTGTTGATCTGTACCATTCTAAGAGTTGAAGCAATAACCTTGTTTATTTCACAGGCAACGGTTTTCTTTACTAATCACTGATCTGACACCAGTAGCTTCAAATCAATACTTATGCAGAAAGTGCCCAAAACATAAATTATAATTGAGTTACAGCAGAAATCAAGACGTTTTAGGATTAACGACTTAAATTTCGATCTACTACCTGATGAAAAGCTGTCTGATGGCTTTAGAAGATTTAAAATATGGACAAAACCATATGGGTTGTGCAAAACATAAAGGTGAGTTATATATAAGTAAAAATAACTATCATCAAATAAAAGTTCAACAACACAATCAATAAAAGGAACTGGGCTTTCCAAAACAATAATGCTGAAAGCGTTATATTGTATTCTATTCAGTTACCCTTGCAAAACTACCCCAAAGAGCCGGGCACACATGAATATTCATAGACTCTGTGGTGGGCGTGGTTTTAATAAACGATTGAACGAATGGAAATCGTTGTTTGCTCTTTATATCCTAATTTGTTTAATGAGGTTTTTTTTCAGCGAGGTAATAAAGCTGTATGAATTTAGATGAACAACGGATATTTTTTCTACATAATTGGCTAAATTGTCTTTCAGAAAAAGTCACGCCCATTTGAACAGTTTTCACAGGAACTGAATATCACACACAACATCAGGCATTCGGCATTTCATTTGCGTTCGCTCGCGTTTGTACTTCTATCGTCGGAAAATATGCACATAAACAAGCCCTTAAACATCCAAAGGTTTAATTCCAGGAAGATCTCAAAATATTAAAACAACGATTTTAACAACTTAGAATTGATCGCGCGTTGTATCAGCACATACCTGTGAATCGCGACTGTGGCGTGTAGCGGTACGTCGGGGTCACCTGATCTACATTTCTGTGAGAAATGTGACAGCTTGTTTTAACTAAACATGTTTCATTTATTTTTTCTTAATGTTTAATAACTGATCATTATTTTATGTATTATTTGTATGTGTTGAAATTGCTGTGAAATCTTCTTAAAGTTATTACGTAAGCAGCACAAAATAATTTTTAAAGATGTATTTTTATTCTTACATAGTTAGACTATACACACACACGCACACAGATATATAGATAGACAGACTGACAGATAGATAGATCAGCATATATATATATATATATATATATATGTATTCCACAATCATGATGTCATTGTACTGCGACTGTAAGCAGTAAATCACATGGCATTACGACTAAGGTACAACTAACTGCCCTTAAAAGTTCAACAATTGCAGCAGTAATTGAAAGATGTGCTTTAATGGAGCAGCTTTCTGCTAGTATCACTGATGCCTTTGTTTCTTCAGTGTGCTGAGTACTGGAATCAGTGCAGACGCTGGTGTCTCTGGGCCAGCCGGTTCCGTGCGCGGACTATTATTGTTGATGTTGCCCGAGTCTATCAGCCTGTAAATGCCCGCAGGAAGAGCGCGATATAAACAGATGGAGATTCAGAAACCATCAGCTTACATTTTCCAGGAAACCCTTTTGGCAATTCTTCAAAAAAAAGTTATGACAAAAAACCATCCACAAAGCCACACACACAAACACACCGACAAGGGTAATGATATTTGAGAAAGCATCTGTTATCTGTAAAAAAAACAGAAAGCCACGGTGCTCTAACAAGGGCAGTGAAGCTGTGATAGATTTCAACAGAAGACAGAGACCAGTTCCTGTCCAATTACGCCTGAATAGTGGACCACAGCTAAAGCCCGACGCGGCGCGACGCACAGCCATTATGATGCATGCGTTCCCTTTGTAGACAGATAATTGGAGTAATAAGTGACACTGGCTAATAGTTTAAAAGCATTTGGGATGTGTGTAAATTGTAAGGCACCTGATCACATCTCTCTCTTCACCGCTGGAAAAGAGAAAGGACGAGAGAGAGAGAGAGAGAGAGATGCCTAAAGATCTGCTAGCTTATAAAGCGAGACACTCTGGTGCTTTAAACAACCAGAAGAAAAACCTTGTCGAAGAAGGAATTTATGAAATATCCAGCGTCGATTATTCAGACATTACACTGCAAATCAAAGCTGTGTATTTCAGCACGTGGCATAATTGCGTCCATGCAGGTACTGCGAGGCGCATCGCTCGCGCTTTTATGGGCTATCTGTGAACGATAAAGTTCTCCAGACCATCGATGTTGCATATGAGAATTCATAACTTCATAACGGCGTCAGTATGAAAGCACACGGAGGCTGTTTTTGTTTACATCAGGAACGGCGGGCAATGTCACAGATCTTTGCGATCGGCTATCAGGGAATGTGCTCGGAATGTTGGCTAACATTCTCTAAAAGTTCTCCCAAAGTTCTCTCAAAAATGTTCTTGCAATAACAGTAATAGGACTTTTTGTAATGTTACACATCGTGTATATCAAAAATGTATTCTTAAGCTGTTAGGGGAACGTTTTAAAAACATTGCAGAATTTAAAATATGCTTGAATAACGTTCTTATAAGCAAACAACAATGTTAATGCATGTTCCTAAAACATTCAAATAAACATTTTTAAGGTTTTTGTTACTTAGTGGAGACATTAGGGAAACGTTCTTACACCTAAAATTGTTAGCTGGGTTATCACAGTTACTGTGAGTCTGAAAACAATATGTAAAACAGTAGTTGCATTATGCTACTTCGAAACGTGTATCTTTATGATGAGGTCATTTCACACCCTAGCATCATATATATACTGATGGTAAGCATGTAACTTAATAACTGTACGCACAGCCAGTACAAACAATATCATGTGTCATTCCTACTTGATTTTGTGGATTATGAAGTTTGCAGGAAATCTACCAGGTGCGAGAGATTGTCAACATTTATGACTGACAGAACTTGAGTGGCTAATATTGAAACAAACAATGAAACTAACAATGAGACAGGACGGAGGAATGCGTGAGGTTTGTAAGAATTGGCAGCTGTGACATTTAGAAAGAAAATAAATCATCTTCCTCAGACCGGGCGATAACAAAAAATGAACGCGGATGTAAAAGGCGCCTGAGCCGTGGCTGAACAGGACCGTCATATTGGGTTATTCCGGCTGAATTTCGGACTCACCCTGTTATTAAAGCCTGTACTGTTGTTTATTGTTTCCTACATCTAAAACCTTTACCGAATCCAATTTTGTGTTTTTTCAAAGCATGCGAACTTGTTTGTGGTTTATTAAAAGAAGGCAAAGATGGGTACACACCAAAGTGACAAAGCGATCTGAAAGAGAATATATGACTTCAGCATTCCCACCAGGGGCGCCGCTAAGGGGGGGAAAGTTAGGACAATTCTAAGGGCCCACGCCCTTTAAGGGCCCCCAGAGATCGGCTTTATTAGTAATAACACTACTTGGGGGGCCCAACCTCATATTTTGTCATAGGGCCCAAAATTGCGAGCGGCGCCCCTGGTTCCCACGCCTTCGGACCAATGAATCTAAAATTCCAACATGACTTTTCCAGTCCTTCTTCTTTACTGGACATATGAATCACAGTCTCTAGATTCACTCTAGATTCTAATGTTCTCGTTGATGAAACTACTGAGAATAAACAAAATACAGTAAATTTTCCACGAGCAACTATCTAATGTAAACATAATAAGATTATATTTAAGCAGAATGTTCCCTAATGATTTGGAATGTATTGCTTTTTTAATGGCCATAGCTGGTATAGCTATATCTACTAGCAGAGTTAAATAGGGTTAAGCTAACTAGTCAACACTTGACCCCTTGGTGCAGTCTGACATCGGGTTGAAGAGAGTGAGCAAATCTGTACTTCCTGTCTGGACAGGAAGTTGAACATGATTTCCATCTCTCTCTCTCTCTCTCTCTCTGACTAGCTGAAGGTCAGTGTGAACATCTGAAAGACGGGGGCTGCAGAGAGGATTTGGTCTGGGCTAAAGCTGGCATGCTAAATGACTAGAGCTTCAGAGCCGTGCGCTGTGAGCCGTGCATCTCTCTTACGAGCAGACGGGCTCAGCTGAGGCCACTGCTGTGAGCTATCAGTCTTTAGATTCCCTCTGAAGAGGATGGATATTGATATTTCAAATTCTCCTCTGTGTTGTCAGTGGCCTGCATTAAGAGTTATCTCTGACAACAGTGAGAGCACAGCACAACACACACAGGGTGCTAAGAGCTAGAACCGGGAGTGAACAGACCACTGCAGTGTCTGAATAGAAGGAGAAAGCACTAGCAAAAATAAAATAATATAATACCAAGGTGCACACTGGTACACGGTGTATTGTAAATAATACTACAGTATATTTCAAGTAACTGTAAACCCAGCCAACAATTTTGGTTGTAAACATTACAGAAACGTTTCCATTAAGTAACAAAAACGTTTAAATGTGAATTTCTTGGAAAATTTCAAACATAAATTTTTTTAGATGTACAAACATTACTTTTGCATAAATAAAAACATTGTTTTTATTTGTTTGTCATTTTTAATTCTGTAAAGTTTTTAACGTTCCACTAACTCCTTAACAATATCATTTTTGATATATAACATTAAATAAATATAGTAAATATAAATATATATAGTTAAATGAATATATTAAAACGCCATCTGTTTAAATAAAGTTCTGCTAATGTTACTGCAAGCACATTTTTGATAACTTTTAGAGAACTTCAAAAGAATGTTAGCCAACGTACAGCTTTCCTGTAGCTCAGTGGTTAGAGCATGGTGTTAACAACAACAAGGTCATGGGTTCGATCCCAGGGATTGCACATACTCAGAAACAATGTGTAGTATAATGCAATGTAAGTCGCTTTAAATAAAAGCGTCTGCCAAATGCATAAACGTTCTGAGAATGTTCCTTGACAGCTGGGGAATAGTGTTTTCGGAAGCAAAATGAACAAATAAACAGTGAAAAGGGAAAAATAGTGTGGTTTGTAGAAAGTGCTTTGTG
>JAZGTJ010001268.1:0-12286 GCA_036877575.1 Botia almorhae | reverse complement strand
AAGGTCATGGGTTCGATCCCAGGGATTGCACATACTCAGAAACAATGTGTAGTATAATGCAATGTAAGTCGCTTTGGATAAAAGCGTCTGCCAAATGCATAAACGTTCCGAGAATGTTCCTTGACAGCTGGGGAATAGTGTTTTCGGAAGCAAAATGAACAAATAAACAGTGAAAAGGGAAAAATAGTGTGGTTTGTAGAAAGTGCTTTGTGGAATGTGATTCAAGAGTGAGAATTTGCTCAGATTTGTGGAAAGATTCTTGTCATCCTAAAAGTCTGCTTGAATGTTATATGACAGAAGGCCGAGAAAATACATGCATCAAATCTGGTGAATTGCTTTAAAAATAAGGAACCTTGTGTTCCTCAGTTTAACTGAAGAGAATATTTAGAGTCGTTTGTTTTGCTGCAGTAAAAGCTTTGCAGAAATACTTGAAATTCTCTAAAATCTTAACAACATTTGTTCCCTGCGATGAATATGCAATTCCAACATATTAAGAGGCCAAATCTGTGTTTTGTTCCATCCCAGAGAAAAATGGTATTTCTCAGAGATTGCTTTTTTAATAGACTTAATTTACTTCTCAGTTATGCTTCATTTAAACATGAGCTTTGTCTCGGATGTTTGGACTAAAATGTCATTAAAAAAAACAAAAATAGAAATTTGTTGATCTACTGTACAGTAGGAAGATAGAAGTTTAAAATTAACGTGGATAACATCATTTAGACCTAGATTAACTCGATGATAATTGTACATATTAAAAGTACATATTAAAATCTCATACAGTTTGAGGTGTTGCAATGAATTGATTAAGAAAACAGTTACTGGGGCTTTTTCCAACACAATCTCACTGTAATTCGTAACTATTTTACATTTTAGTGAATTGGTGACTAATTCGTTTGAAATTGTATAATCTTATTCATACATTTTCGTTGAATCTGCTTTCACCCCAGTGACGGTCTGGGGTGGAAGGTAATGTTTTTTTTGTAATAATCGTATGTTTTTGCATGATTCACATTTTGTGCGAATTCATATAAAATTGCCACCTTGAAAAATAGTTACTTTTCCTGTAAGATCAGGATTCTTTTTCCCCAGAGAAAGTGACTTAAGCAAAGGTGGCCATTTTGTTCCGTTTACTCTCAATGCCGTCTACAGAAACAAACTTCGGAAAAGCAGTGTGTACACACACACACACACAAAGCACTTCCAGAGTCCTCAAACAAATCTTGGCTCAGCAGAGCAGCTGTCAGTGAAGTGTGTCTCAAACCGATGTTTAGCCAAAAATATGGAGTAGCGTTTTTTAAGACTGATTTGAGCGGGGCAGCCAGACAAACAGAAAAATGAAACACACACACACAAACGGAGCTGACCTTGCAAAATCCCTTTTCCGCTGATAGAGGGTAAAATAATGCTAGCAAAACGAAACAAACTAAATGTCAATGAAACCACAGAATGTTTCCCTGGAACCCCCGCCGTTTTACAAACAGCTGAAGCTGAGGGGGTGGGCAAAAATGAAACCAAATGCAGAAGAACCGATGCAATCAATTACTCTTCCCACGTAAAACAACAACAAACATAATTTATTGGAGATGATATTGCACTTCCACCGAGGGGGGGCTGCTCTCCCTGTGCTGGGAAGATGCATAGATGCATTAGCATGGTGAGGAGAGGCATACGGTGATAAAGGCAGGGGGTAAGACAGAGAGTAAGTTATGGGATGGCAGAAGATTTGGGGCCCGGGTTCGAAACCCAGCATGAGGTCTTGGGGGCGTAGTGCTTCTGTGACATCGTGGTCATGCCTGAACGCATTCCACAGCAGGGAGCAATCACTGGAGAGCCCAACACAAACATCCTAACCACCTAAAATATGCTGGAAAGGACATCTGAATGCTACTGTCACAGAAAGATAAGAGGACATATGCATACACACCAGAAGAGTCTCTCTCTCTCTCTCTCTCTCTCTCACTCACTGTTTTATACAAAAAACAAACAAAATTCAGACACAGGGAGACATTTCCAATGAAAGTCAAAATTTATGAACCCAGAGAGAACTATTATTAGTCATGATTCAGGAAGCTTAATGAAGTTCTCTGTTATATTTATTTTAGGTATAAATTGCCTCAGAAATGTCTTTTTATAACAAGTAACCATAACAGAAACAAATGAGGCAATTGTTGACATACGGTAACAATACAGTAACTGTAATACAGTAATCTTCATGTGTGAGATGGTGAGATCTACTTCACAGGAGAAATATCTGAGAGGCAGAAGGCGATTTAAACTCAACTGGTGTCCAGGAGAAACAACCTTAGTTGTGATTTTTATTTACAGCTGAAAAATGTCACAGTAACAGTTTTACAGACTCTGTGTAACGCGCACACTACGTTTTACCCCATTATCTCACTGTCTGTCTCTCACCCCCTCTCTCTCCACCTGTCACACAAACACACAAGTAATACAACCGTAACCAGTGACGCCCTAAATTAATACACCAGAGATGGTCTGTGTGCTGAAAATAGGTCACATGGTTCCTGCTCTCCTGATTCAGGTTGCTTGAGGAAAAGAAAAGAGAGAGAGAGAGAGAGAGAGAGAGAGAGAGAGAGAGAGAGTGTTCACAAGTATGGTAAAAGTCACACACACCTGCAATGTGGGGACCAGCCCGCGGTCTTCACAAGGGAAATTGGTTATTTAATGCACTAAATGATGCTTATTTGAAAATGTAGAAATGCACAAAGGTCTGTACGGGTTTAAGGGTAGAATATGTAGTTTGTACAGTGTGTGTTTTGAAGTAAACATAAGAAACAGAAAAAGAGAGTCAGAAAAAGCAGGAAAAAGAACACAGGATGACGAAGAACATGCACAACATCTTCCACAAAAGCCACAATGACTTTCTGCAGAATATACAGGATTTAAGAGATGTGAGGGAGGACAACTCGACTAATCCTCTAAAACATATACATCCAGAAGAGAAGAAAAAAAGTGATGAAGAAATGAAGAGAGGAGATCAAGAGAAGAGCATATTTTGAATATGAATGAAATTATGAAAATAGATTTTTTTAGATATTAATATACCACAATGGTAATTGCATGGTATTCTTAACAGCTACCTTACCAGAATATAAGCATTTAAAACTGTGTATGTAATGTACAAGATAGAATTATATATTATATCATAATATGTATACATAATTTGTATATATATTAATACTAATTTTATATATAATATACAGAATATAAAAACAGTACCGTGGTACATAATAAAATACCATAGTACTACTAGCAGAGAAGGAGGAGAGGAAAAGAGGAGAGGAGGAGTGGAAGAGAATAGAGCAGAGGAGAGGAAAGGACAGGAGAGAGAGAGGAGAGTAGGAGGAGTCTGGACTGTCTCTCCAGCATTCATCTGGGAGCCTCCAGCGCACTGGCACAGGTGTTCAGACAGGGACAATTCAGCTCCAAACATGAGTAATGAGCACTCAGGGGGAGTGTGTGCAGGTACACAACACACACACATACGTGTTGTTTTCCAGGTTCTGTTTTCTCTGTGCGGTTGCTGGTAAAAGCCACTGCAGATCCCTGCAGGTTCCCCCTGCGGTAAAGCAGAACCGCGCATACATTTACCAAAACAGCAAGTTTGGGCCAGAATCACTTGGATTTGTGAGCGAAAACATCACTAAAACTTTTATGAAACCACTACGGTGAGCAAAGCCGTTGCCGGGTTGTCCTGCGCAGTTTTTTGACCAAAAATGAACGCAAGGAGCCGCGTTGTGAAAACAATGCGACTGCATCTCAGCGTTGCAAACGGCGGAAAGGAAATAAGGGACACCTGCGATTGTCTGTGTGATCAAGAAGAGAACAGCAAAGCGACAGATTGCTCCGAAATCCAATTAGGCCCTGTTCTCCTTTTCCCCGCGAGCCTAGCGCACAGCACTCTCTGTAAGACAGTCGTGGGGGGGGGCGGAAAAGGGGGTTCTGGAGAGATAATGACTCAGACTGGAGAAAGACAGAAGAGTCAGAGAGAGGCTTTATGTCAGCAGCAAAAACCTTCACACCTAGCGGCCCTGAAAACCCTCTTCAACGACTGGCAGAAGAGCAGCTGGCCTGAAGTTCGGTCAGCACAAAAGCTGGGATCATTCTGCCCATTACACAGACAAAGTGAGTGCGAACACACAAAGAGGAAGTCAGGCACTTTATCAAAGTCATTCCCAGCATGTCGGCGGAAACGCAGAGTTTGATGATGAACTTTTATTTCAGCTGGAGCCATGGCTTGCCCGACTAACAGGGAACGTTCTCAGAACGTTGGCTAGTATTCTCTAAAAGTTCTCTCTGGGTTTTCTCAGTTATTAAAAATGTTCTTGCAGTAACATTAGTAGAACATTTTGTTAACATTGTAAAAACATTATTCTTAAGTAGGAATGTTTAAAAAACATTACAGAATTCAAAGAAAATGTTATAAAGCATCTAAAAAACGGTATGTTTTGCCGTACCTAGAACATTCAAAATAACATTTTTAACATTTTTGTTACGTACAGAAATGTTTTTACAAGCTACAATTGTTAGCTGGGTAGTGGTTACTGCACTTGCTTTGGCACATTGAGCCTTGGTGCTCATGCAGACAACAGAGGATTGAATCTGGCTTGTGGCATTTATTGATCTCCCCATAATTTCCTTTTTGCTGTCTCTCTAGAAACAATTTAATTGACGCTGGCCTGTAAGTTTGCTATCAATTGTTTACATGAGCATCCAGCACTCCAAAGTTATTTGCTTATGGGTCGTTAAGTCATAAACAGAATAGTGTTCCTCATTAAATTTCTTTAATGTCCCGACATGAATATTAATGTCCATCCGTCTCTTCAGTGCAGACAGGTAATATGTTTAAATAGTTTTGAAACAGTAACAGTCAACAATTTTAGGCTGTAAGAACGTTTCCCTAACGTTTTTTATTTTGGATGTTCTGGGAGTATTTCTTTTTTTGATATTATTTTAACGTTTTTGCTTGGTTATAAGAACATTATTCATTTCGTATGCAACGTTTTTCATTCTGTAACATTTTTAAAACATTCCACTAACAACTTTAGAGTTGATATATAACGATTTAGATATATATGACGTTAGGAAAACGTTCTACTAATATTGCGGCAAGAATGTTTTAATTGAATTTTTTTTAGATTTTTAGCCAACGTTCTGGGAATGTTCCCTGTTAGCTGAATAGTTGCTCTGACTGCGTGATGGTGTTTAGAGCCGTGTAAAGTTAGCAATAACTCATAGCCAGGCACTGGTGAGGGGTCCAGAGGATTCATGGAGCTCCTGTCCATATTTCAACAGCAAAGATCACCGGCTTCTGTTGGGACTGTCACTCTAGGTGACTTACAACCCGTTGGTCCAGCCCTGGGTTTTAAGATCTCTCTCTCTGTCTCTGTTAAAGCTTATGGTAATTGTTTTGTGTGGTCAGGCAAGAGGAATGCTGAGATCAGTGTGCCACAGCTGGCAATGACAAGTGAATTAAGTACATTCACCAGATGTGAGGACATTTTACTGCTTACTGACTCTAGCACAGTATTGTGCACTGTATTTCTGCATTGGGCAGACCCCTTTGTCCTGCCTGTCGGGCTACCTTATAAGTAGTAAAAATATATTGCAATGCTTGGTTTATGGTTTATGATCCTAAAACTTTTACTTACCTTATTTACTTCTCATATACTACAATTTATACTTGCATTTGGTGCTTGCTGTTCATTTGGTACTGGTTCTTATTGTATTTGAAGTTGCTTCCTTATCCTCATTGGTAAGTCGCTTTGGATAAAAACGTCAGCTAAATGACTAAATGTAAATGTAAATGTACTGGCTGAGATCTTTCTGCAACCCGCCTGTGGGTCCCACCAAAACTGCTACACAGTAAAAACACATAAGAGGAAAACACACAGGACAAAAGCAGTGAGTATGAGGGAGAGGTCGAAGGGGTGTGGAATTGTAAGTGGAAGTTCTGAGGGTTTGAATGAGAGAGCTGACTGATAGCACAATTTCTAGCTCAGATCTCTTCCATTTTTGCCCCTTTTATCTTCTTGTCTCTTTCTTCCTCTCTCTATCTGATGGTGTGATGGAGGGGACCATATTTTAACTGACACAGTTAAAGTGAATTGAGTGCATCACTGCAGGCGAGGGGGAAGATAATGCCTTTAACTGCAGGACGCTCCATGAAAATTAATAACTGCTTTCATGAAGACTCCTCTGTTCTCTGAGGGTGGCAACGTTCGCCCACAAAATACCCAGTTTTGCCTCAAGACGAGCAGGTGGGATAAGCGGCCAGCCCTCCAACCGTGGGCGGAGTTTAGCTTTTATTTGCGTGTGCGTGGGGAGGGTTAAGGAGAGGTGGGAGGGGAAACAGAAGCTGTATTATAAGAGGTACATACTGGTTCCAAAAATATTTTATTTTATTATTTTGAATTAAAATTATATAATGGGTAACTGTTTAGCCAATAGTGGGTGTCAAAAATACGAAATTATTAAAGCTGCAGTCTGTAACTTTTGCCTCTCTATCGCCATCTTTGTTTGAAACATAAAATCGCAGGTTACTTGCATAGTTGTTTTTTAACATGAGTGGCAAGTTTAAATTCTAAACAACTGCTGTAAGAACAAGCTACAATCACAGTACACGGACATGCCACATAGTAGCCGGATCTTCTTTCTGTTTACAGACAGACATTTCTCAAATTATAAACCATTATTATAAACTTACCGATGCAAATCAGGGTAAGTCTAGGAAATGGTTTTGAACACTCATCTGTCATGCAAATGCTCAAAAACTGATTTTTGTTTATTTTTTACCATTTACAGACTTTAAATGATGGCTGTTTATTCTTCCTTATTTACAGCAAACAGCAAAGGTGTTACCCGCCAGCCTCTTTGTGAAACACCACCCAAACTCAACTCCTGTCCCCAACTTCACAGGAAATCCAGCCCCCAGGAGAGAGACCTATCATACACGCAGCACAAAACACTCAGATCCACCCAAACACACTCGCTCTCACTCTGGTTGTGTCTTTGTTGTACACCGTAGTATTTTCATTTCTGCAGCAGTGGCGAGAGGCGCATGACATGCACTATTGATTTCAGCTTCAGTCAGCACAGTCATCTGACAGGCGCCACACGTATGAAAACACTCAGACGGATAGTGGCTGTGTCTTTTTCATCTCTCTTTGTGCCAGTGTGCTCTCTCTCTCTCTCTCTCTCTCTCCTATAGCCTACAGCTTCTCGCACAAACACACTCCTACCAAATCACATACAGAGACGTCGCACCTGCATGAATATTTTATGCTGATGTGTGCAGATCCTGGCTGTAATTAAAACTACCCAGCGAAATGAATTCACATTATCTCTGTTTGAGTCTCAAACAGTCGCCGCGTGTGTGCCCGCGCGCTCGCCGAGAAGAGATCAGGAGCTGCGCGCCCGACGCTGCGCTTTTCCACCTGGAAGGGAGGTGGGGGCGGGGCGGTGCAGCTGGTGCTATCGAAAAACAAACACCTGCAGTTTGGCAGCCCTGGTGTCTCCTCCACCCGCCGAACATTAACATCCTCCTAAGTCATTTATGAGCCAAAGATAAAACTCCAACCCCTCTCCGAGCATCCAAACAACACAAAGGGCAGCACCTGTGTCTTGCATTCCCCCGGAGCGTTACAAGAATATCCACCAACCGCTCAATTAAAAACGGCTCTGTGGGTATCAGATCGGCATGCCGCTTAGATCCTACCCAGACGACCGGAGGGGATCAAATGCTTCTCTTACGTAAGGGTTAGTTTGCAGGGTAGTGATGGTTTTCTTCTCTGTCGCTGTCAGCTGGAGGAAGAAAAAGCCGATATTTGAAAAAGCATCACATTTATCCACAACGGCAAGCTAAATATGCGAGCGGTGACATAACCTCAGAGGTGAGACTTCTCGCTGCTGTTGTTGCACAGAAACCAGTCAAATCTGCTCCAGGTTGAACAACAACAACTGGATTTAAAATAACAACCATTTTCACAATTGACTACACGCTGGGTTGCCTGAACAACTAGCCTGCTAATTGGTCCTCCGGAAGGCCTGTATAATGAGGCGGGTTTTGGGCTCAACCTTACTTTAGTAAGACACGTTGTGGTATTCACAATCAGCCGGATGGAGCACAATGGATATTTATGGATATATGTATATTTATGTATAAATGTAAGTAACTTATCATATATGAGGAGGATGGACGGGCGGACCAACAAACACACAGACAGACAGACAGACAAATAGACAGACAGATATATATATATAGATAGATAGATATATAGATATAGATAGACTATTTGTCTGCATTTATTTTAAATTATCACATAAACCAGATACATACATTTTTTTCAGGGGGGTCTGAAGATAAATATATACATACATACATACATACATACATACATATAGATATAGACAACCCAAAATAAGTACTATGCCATGACCTAGCATACCGTAAACATCTGCTCTCTGCTGCCCGATTCAGCAGGACTCATCTAAACGTGGCCTTTCCCATCTAGACCTTCACAGCAGAATTCTGCCAGCTCTCGGTACCCGGCTCTGAGTTCCATCAAAGTCACTGATTGGCCCTCTCTCTCTCACCCCTCATGTCACCACAGAAGGTCAGAGAGAGTATTTCTGTGGATCAAGCCAAAAAGATGAGACCCGATACACGCTGCCTCTTTCCAAGACGCCGAGCGAGCTGCCAGGATCTGGCGGCATGATCCAATCATCTCAGGTCATCAGACAATGCTTTCACTCCAAGTTGTACAAATGGCAAGCTGGCCTAGGAAATGTTTAGAGTCCATTTCAATGAAACATGGAGTATGGAGCTGCCCTCTAGCAATGAAAGGTCAAAGCAGCATATACTTGGGGGATGTTACCCTTAAAAAGGGGCTATGGTAAGGTGCACTTAGAGGAGGATAATAATGACTTGTGCGCTCTGTTTCCATGCAGTTAGCTTTTTTCAGCACGGCGCCTTCAGCGCAACACCAAACCCGAGGTCGGTGAGTGACGGCGCTGTGGGTTCTAGACAGTAAGTCTTGTTTAATAATAACACAGCTTTTTAAAACACAGGCTGAAGGTGCTCAGAAAGATGGAGGTACGGGACTCGCACACAAAGCGTTTGGACGATGTTACATTCAATCTCTCACCCACAGAGGAACTCTCTCGCTCATGCTCTACTGGATGTAATCCATCTTGTAGTGCCACACTGTAAACACTGTGATTACATCCAAGCACTCGCATTCAAGTCTGAAGAAAGACATGCATCATACAGGGGAACAGTCGGGATCCATCGCCTGGTAACACGTGGACACACACACGCACACATATACCTAATCACCATGGGCGCCCTGTTCACCCATGGCCTGTTGTCAGCTCAGCAGCACCCAGTGCAGGCAATTAGAATGCAAGCTGGAGAACGACGTCCCAGAATCCCTCTCTCACCCCCAACAGCTAGGGAACAGGAGCGGTTTAATTGAGACTGAATCAGAGACTAGCCCACTTCTCAGAGCCGGTCAGCAAATACGAAACCGGGTCCCATTGCTCCAACTCCAGCACCAGGTTCATAACACCAGGCAATCAGCCTCACTGAGGGGAGGAAATATGCTCTATTTGTGTGCAGGAGTTTGCATATGCCTGCAGGTGTGTTTACGTTTGCATTTGTGCCTGTGTGTGTGTGTGTGTGTGTGTGACTGCATGATATTGTGTGTATATATTTATGTGCAAACAACTTGATTGTTAAAATTGGTGTCAAACATTCACAGCTAACATGTCCATTAAGTAACAGAAATGTTAAAAATGTTGTTGTTTTTAATGTTCTAGGAACAGTCTTTTAAAATCAGTCAGACATGGCAATTAAACTCACTAAACATGAGCTTTAATTTTTGCATGTTAAAAGGCAAGTTGTCACATAACAAGAATGAACCAGATTAACTTATCCTCACCCTAAGACTAGGTTCCACTCGCACCACAGTGGTAACCTACCAAACAACATAAAACGTTCCAACAAAAAATTCCAACAAAAGAGACCAGCAATACCACGTCTTATCCTGCTCCGAACCACACAAAATAACACTTTTTTAAACAATCAAAATAACAATTTTAACATTTACTCTTATTCAGTCTCTATTCAGGGAAATTATCATCCTCTGCCAGAATGAACAAACATTATTCATACGAAAGAATTAAGTACTTGCATTTATTTTAATGTTGCTAATGTAAAATGACTGCATGCAATATAGCAAAAATTCAGTTCCATTAGCTCACTTTAGAAACTCGTTCTGAAGTGTGCTGAACTTCATGTGATGAGTGTGTGTGCATCTGAGCGGAACTGTGGCTGTACAAGTGTGTGTGTGTGAGAGTGTGTGTGTGAGAGTGTGTGTGACAGTGCATACAGTGTTATTTCTGTGCAGATTGGCCAGAGCTGACCCTCTGGGAGTGACTGGTGCCATCTGACCAGCTGGTGTGAGAGCTGCACTGACGGGGCCCATCTTACCTCCAATTCAGCTCGTTCCTGTTGTCCCCTCCCTTCCCTTTTCCCATCCCACCCTGCCGCTCATCACACCGATGCTAATGATGCATGCTGGGTAATTAACGTTTAAATTAAGTCGCGCATTTGCATGGCATTCTGGCTCGAAGATCGGCACGCTCCTTGAGAAGCCACATTAGGACGAAAAAATTAAAAGAAGATAAATCTTTCAAAACAAAAGGCTGCGACAGATATAAAGACGTGTTTTCAAACAGCTGTGGTCCACTCAGCTGAGTGTTTTCAACGCTTCTCTTTACTCCCTCAACAACAGCAGCGATGCAAAAAAGCGCGCCTTTGTTTTTCCCAAGCTGGATGTTCTTAGGACACAGCGCGAAATCCTAAGCTATGCATCTATTCCAGATCAGCAACCCAATTTATTTAGCTCACTGAGATAGCACTGTGCTTTCTCTGAAAAGGCCAGCATAAATCTCAGCCTGCTTTTACAGACCCAGCCTTATTTGTCATTGCTGTCTTTCTTTTTTATCCTTTTCTCTTGTACTCCGGCATTCTAATGCCAAATTCCCTCTCTTTCTCTTCCCCTAAGAAGTTTTTGGAAACTCTCGCCATCTCTCAGAACACACAGCGCTGCCTACAGTACATTACCCCAAGCATTGTTTGTGATCACTAATAACAACAGTCAGCCTCTTAATTTTACAAGCTCCACGTGGAGCTCAGCTGTTATAACATGGCGCTCGCAACACCAAGGTCATAGGTTTGATTCCCAGGGCTAAAATGTACAGTATGCTTTGCTTTGGATAAAATTATGCCAAAGACATAAACATTAAGACGCAATACGAACGACCCTGTGTACTCATTATCAAAGATTATTAAAACAAATAAATGTAATGAAACTCAAACCACCCTCAGCTGACAAGACATAACATTTGTTTTGATTATATAATGCAAATATATCTAAAATAAAGTCTTTTGCCTCCAGCGATAAGACAGGCAGCTGGTGAGCCGAGGATTACAATAGCGTTCTGATGTAATTTTGATGAAATCCATTTTTCTTCTTTGTTAGGAATTGTGAAGTCAGTCTGGCAGACGCATCACACAACTGATTCTTTTACAGATGTCATATGTATGAAAGCACTTGAGCACTGAGTCATAACGCCAAAAAAAGTTTGTTCCACCAACCTGTTTTGATTGGTTAACATTTCTGCCTCATTATTGGCCTCACAGTCATATTCTATTCCGTTTGAACGCTCACCTTGCGAGACTTGTCATGCATAAACTCGTTTTTCATAATGCTCAAATTTTTATGAAGCGCTAGAATCCAAAAAATCGAATGCAAATGCTCAAGGTTCTGATTCCCTGATTCGCCAATCTGTTACGCTGGAAGAGCCCGGGCTCAACCGATGAGTTACTCCAGAGGAAAATAAATTAGGGCACGCAGGTAAGTACTGACAGAGATTCCACTTGTACACTGACAAATAATTGAACTTCCATATTCATCACTGCCCCAGAGACACAATTAAATCTCTTATCTCCGTGTTTGTGTTCCTGCGAACACATTAACACCTTTTCATGGCAGCCATGGAAAATACGCTGTTGTTGAAGTCTTGAGGACTATACAGTCACTGAACGCTTCGCTGGACCTTATGGAGAGGATTAGGGGAAAAAATGGGGGCAGCAAACACGCGCGTAATAAATTAAACTGATGAAGCAGATAGATCATTAGAAATGTGCCATAAAGGTCAATGAAATATTGATGAGGGGGAAATGGCTATAATATGGCTC